>JXCR01044530.1:156285-170605 GCA_002079205.1 Phalaenopsis hybrid cultivar
TCATAGCAATTACAACGAGCTGAAGTTTCTTAGACAATCCAATCGCTGCAACAAGAAGTGCAGCAAATTTTATATTAAATTCGGTTATTCATTTTTCATCTAACTCAAATACATAGAGAGCTCTTTGGAAGGTTTTCTTTCAGGTGTTCTTGGAACTCGACGAAAGGATTCTTGACGGGGCAAGATTTCACAACACATCCCTATTATTTAGGAACAAATTCATGAATCTTCATTCTTCATTCACTAGCTGAGTATTGCATGAGATGTTAAAATCATTATAACTTTGGTGTACATTTGAACTCTCTAATCCAGTCATGTACATGTCTGTCACTTCCAGCTTAATCGCACCTCCAGTATAATATCATTTTTTTTTAATTATGCCACTCAACTTGCTACAAAAGACTAAAAAACTTCTAACACCTAAATCTNATCACCGTAAGTCCATAAGGTCTCCTTGACAACACGATCTATGGTTGTTAATAATGATCTTCTTGTAAAGTTTGTAGACCGGCTCCTCTAACTATATAGACTATAGATTATGACAATTCAAGAAGACAAAAACTATGAGATCTTGATCATATTTGTCATCATTCCACTACCATCCAGTTTATATTCTCAGCGATCAAATTTTATTACTTAAAACAAAAGCTTGTTAGTATTATATGCTAATTCTAATTACTTAGCATCTATAAAGTAGCATTAAATTAAATACAAAAGTATTATGTGTGATGCCTATAAATCCCTGTTTTTTATATTTTTAATAAACATCTCGGTTTCTTAATAAACTCAACATTGAGTGATTAGGGAATTACCAGATTTGTATCATTGGCACGCTTATTTTGATTATATGTCGACTAAATTTGGGAAATTGACCTATAAATGGCTTTGCTGAGTGATTGATTTAGGTATGTTTGAACATAAATCCATACTTTCTTGGTTTCAGTGGTTTGTTTGGCTGAACTACAATATCTGAATCATAAGTTTACCAAAGATGGAGTTATTATGGCCTCATAGTTACTTTATGAAGTTTCACACCCAATATTTGGGTGTTTTGAGCTATAAAAAATAAGCTAATAAATACATGCGCTTAAGTAGACTAATCTTCAGGTCATTAATTTCATTTACATGTCTTACCATCACAAGAAAAAAAAAATCCTCACACAAATAAGAAAAAAATATTTTTCAAATGGTGAAAGTGATTCATTTCCATTTAATTACATTATCGTTTTCATTTTTATTTCCTTTTCATCTTCTCTTAGACACTTAAAACAAATACAGTTTTTCTATTTGTCCAAATTAATTCTTTTATTTGCTTGATTTCCATGAGTTCATCCCTATTATTTAGGAACAAATTCATGGATCTTCATTCTTCATTCACTTTAGCTGAGTATTGCATGAGATGTTAAATTTATTCTTCATTCTTCATTCACACAATTCCAAATCATTATAATTTTGGTGTACATTTGAACTCTCTAATCCTGTCATGTACATGTCTGTCACTTCCAGCTTATCGCACCTCCAGTTTAATATCATTTTTTTTTAATTATGCCACTCAACTTGCTACAAAAGACTAAAAAACTTCTAACACCTAAATCTTTACAACATCATCGATTTTTCTTTCATAATTTCATAAAGTTTATCTTAAAATTTTATATGAAATATGACCCAATTACATAAAATTAACCTCACCTCTCAATCTCTCTGTAGAATATTGCAAACTTCACCATTATTCATCTCTGATGATTCTTTCTTCTGCAGGAATTGAAGAGGAGTAAGCTTCAGAGGGAGCAATGGGATCAATTACTGGACGTCGGAAGTAGTCAAGAACGCACCTCAGACAATCCTTGCCACGTGGCGTGTTTCTGTAGTTCTTAAAATAGAGCTTAAATGTAGAGCACTCCACCATGCAAGGGTGTTGGTTCGGGTATTGACTCCCCCTTTCTATTTGTTATTCCCCTCCCTCTCTCTTTGTACTTCTGCAGACAAGAAGAAAAAAAACTTGTTTTAGCTTCTATTAGTAGCTCTCTTTCTCTCTCTAGGATTCCCTCTCTCTCTCTCTACTAGATTGATCACCAACATATATAAACTTCATCAAATTTGTGCATTATCATCCCATGTTGAAGTATTTTGTGAGGGATTTCATTTGGTAAAATCATTATTTTTTTCTTTTATAAATTTACATACATTTCATTCCAACTCCTATGTATTTACATATCTAACAACGCCTACACTTCTATTTTTATATACTTGCCACTCTGTCTATGCATGAAAAAGGTGCATTTTACATTTTTAAAAAGTAAAATAATCATACTTTTGATGTGATATGAAAGATTTGAGTGGTATAATTAGTGTAAAAAGCAAAGTTTAGGTATGTTAGATGTGTAATTACATTGGATATTTGGGTGGTTTGTTTGTAAATGCCTCTGTTTTTTTTGCATCTTAGCAGCTAATTATAGTTGTATTAGTGGTAGATTTGGTAGATTTGTTTTGGTGGAATCCACTCTCATGAGGGTAATACTTCTGCGGTAGTATGAATTCTTATATATGTTCAAGCATACATGCAAATCTGTTACCTTATCAGTCTTCGATTGTAATTTTATATTGGTAATTATAGAAAATTAAGTAGTGAGTTAATTGGACAAGCAGTAAAAAAGGAAACTTATTGTTGGTGAAATTGGCATGTTGAGTTAACCTTAGCTTGCTTAGATGAATGACTTTAGTGTTTTGGATTGCGTTCAAGGAAAATAAATAAAGAAACAATTTAACTGTAACAGATGTAATAATTAGAGGCAGAAAATGTGAATTTTTTTGCAATCTATTGTTTTATTTTTTCATTGAAAAGGTGATGTGAAGATCAAATAACAGTGGATTGGTTGCTGCAAAAAACAAGAAATCATAGCTTTCTGACTCAAGCTTGTGCATTTATATATCTAACAACTAAATTTAATATTTAGATTTGTGTCATAAATTCATGCATGGAATCAAAAGATAATGATCATAATATTTTTGATATGATATTACAAAAATATAAGTCATAATATTTTTGATGTGATATTAAAGATTAATCTTTGTGCCGTGTAGTTGACTTCCCGTCAGAGCGGCTTCCAGAGGCTCTTAGAGTGAATCACTGACAAAAATTTAGAAGTATTAATATATAAAAAATAATCATAACTCAATTTATTTATAGAAAATAGAGAAAAATTAACAATATAAAAAATTTTGAAAAATAATATTTGAAAAGGCATTTTCACCATTGTGATGCGATGGGAATCATCTGGTAATCATTTCAAGTTAATCTCAAGAGCATTAGTTATTACAGACACAGTTTATCTATGTTGAGTTTAAGTTATCACCATTAAGACATCGGATCCTCGCCTGTAAGCCTAAACATTCTGCTGTGGATCCAGGCAAGCAACTTAGTGACACTAGTTGTGACTAACTCATGCATCCCTCATGCTATAGACGCTTGATGGGTCATCTTCTATTTAGAAGCTATACTTCTTTTACCCTTCCTATCTTCTTTCTTATATAGTTTGCTTCACTTGATACATATCCCATAAGGAATTTAGATATATTTAGAAGTAATCAGCACAATATATTAACACCAATTAAAGTAATCTCAATCCTTCATATTTTTACCTATCTAACCTACTACACACATATCTATCACATGCTTTACCTAATATTTAAATTTTAAACATTTCAAATTTTTAATAATTTTATTTATTAAATTATTCAAAACAAATTCATTTTGAACAAAGAACATCAAGAGATTTCATTTGATCTTTGCTATTCATATACCTATGAAAATTATGGTAAATTAAAGGGGAATTTACATACATAGGACACAATTGTTTTGTATGTACATAACTGACACTTAAATCTGCACATTTACACACATTCATCCACTTTTTCATGCACGGTAAAGCGGTAAGCAGGCACATATTAAAGTTTAGACGTGAGATAGATTTTTATGTACCTAAATTTTCTTAAATTAAATTGTCATTGATATAACCATGCCTTGTCAATAAGACACTTCTTAAAATTTTATCTCAAAAGTGCGTTCCACACTTATATTTTTATCTAAAATGAGGAAGAAAGCATAATTATGCTAATGATAGCTTTGCATGTATTGCATTTTTTTATTTATATGTCTAACATATAAAATTAGCTAATTACTCATATGTTACTCAAATTTTATGAGTGCAACAAAAATACCAATAGACATATCACCTCATGTTAGAGATAACAAGAACTTCAGTGAGATGGGGCCGAGTGAGATGCAAAACTCTAGTAAATTAAAGGTGTCATGCTTCAATACATCTGCCTTCTTCTTTGAGTGTGTTGCTCTCTACGTCGACATCTCACCCACTCTGTCATTAATTGGGTCACCCAAACTTTCTTCCGATCCCTGATGCCTCTCCTCAGCATTGTTTGCATCATCCATAACACCCTTTTTCTATCTCCTACCATATGCCATCAAGAGATTCTTTATCCCGCCTCCTTCAGCATAAGAGGTATCATAAACGACAATGTTTCTCTTATCAATGCTAACATTTATAACCTCTCTAACTATATCAACATCAAGCTCTCATTTTGTGGTGCATGAGAAATTAATATTGTAGATCCCTCTAAATGAAAGAAATGTGAGATTACCAATGTTTATGATTGAGATTAAAAAAGTAACTGTTAAATTATGTATCTCATGTAAGAAAATGAATTGAATATGTATAAATAGAAAGAATTAATTATAGAGATAGAAAAATTTAAGTATTATTATTGGGTGTTAGAAAATTCATGATGATTGATACGCCACTAACAAATGCTCATCATTTAGCATGAATCTTGAGGCATGCACGGATCTCGAGGCAACCTNGAGGGCTCCTAGAAATCAATGGTGAGCGGTTAATTTTCAGTTTTTGGTGTTTGTTTCTGAATGGTTTACTTTCTATGGTCCACCGCTGCTTTACTGTTTAAAAGTTTTGGGGTTTTGGTGGAAATCAATGGCTAGTTTAGGGAAGATTTATATACCACACAATTCCAATGAGTATAGAAATCTAATATTTAGATTTTAAATTTTTATTTATTTATAGTACTTGCCTATATATGAATATTTGTATCTCACTTTTTAAATGTTAATAATGATGTTGTTTATTTGACCTCAGCATTAATTTCATATCTTGAGCACAAATTCCTCTGTTAGCCAACATTAACTCAGGTTAGTCCCCTTAGATATCTATCACCGTAAGTCCATAAGGTCCCCTTGACAACACGATCTATGGTTGTTAATAATGATCTTCTTGTAAGGTTTGTAGACTGGCTCCTCTAACTATATAAACTATAGATTATGACAATTCAAGAAGACGAAAACTACGAGATCTTGATCAGATTCGTCGTCATCCCCCTACCACAGCGATCAAATTTTATAACTTAAAACAAAAGCTTGTTAGTATTATATGCTAATTCTAATTACTTAGCATCTATAAAGTACCATTAAATTAAAGTGCTCTCCTTTATTGGGAGCTGTACATAAATATGGGGTCTTGCACTTATGAGAAACTTTAAACCCAAAATCTTAAAATCCTCGTAATAAGAGGGTGAAATCTGTAGGTAATTTTTTAACTCTAATTTAATTTGCATTTAGAAAAATTAACCCTTAACTCAATAAAATTCTCTCTAATCACTCATTTGAGAGATAACAGGGCACAAATTTTTTTAAGTCCATGGCATTTTTTATTTGATATGAAAATTTTTGAGTTTTATTAAACTAAAAAATCAAAATTTACTGTTATTTTTTTTTGTAAGCACATAAGAATTATGTAGTATGCATGCATGTAAATGGCCTTAAGTTTAATTTCTTAGCATTTTAATGCCCTTCGCTAATATGTTTTCTTTCTTGTTATTTTAATAGTATTTATGTATTTTTGTTTCAGGCATAAAAAAGCTATTTTTTTAATATTTTTAAATAAACATCTCGGTTTCTTAATAAACTCAACATTGAGTGATTATGGAATTACCAGATTTGTATCATTGGCACGCTTATTTTGATTATATGTCGGCTAAATTTGGGAAATTGACCTATAAATGGCTTTGCTGAGTGATTGATTTAGGTATGTTTGAACATAAATCCATACTTTCTTGGTTTCAGTGGTTTGTTTGGCTGAACTACAATATCTTAATCATAAGTTTACCAAAGATGGAGTTATTATGGCCTCATAGTTAATTTATGATGTTTCACACCCAATATTTGGGTGTTTTGAGCTATAAAAAATAAGCTAATAAATACTTGCGCTTGATTAGATTAATCTTCAGGCGGCATTGCTAGAAAAAAAATAAAAAGAAATAAAACCAAGTCATTACTTTGATTTACATGTCTTACCATCACAAGAAAAAAAAAAAAAAAACTCACACAAATAAGAAAAAATATTTTTCAAATGGTGAAAGTGATTCATTTCCATTTAATTACATCATCGTTTTCATTTTTATTTCCTTTTCATTTTCTCTTAGTCACTTGAAACAAATACAGTTTTTCTAATTGTCCAAATTAATTTTTTTATTTGCTTGATTTCCATGACTTCATCCCTATTATTTAGGAACAAATTCATGAGGCTTCATTTTTCATTCACTTTAGCTGAGTATTGCATGAGATGTTAAATTCTTATTTTGTGAACATCTTTTCGCGCAATTCCAAATCATTATAATTTTGGTGTACATTTGAACTCTCTAATCCTCTCATGTACATGTCTGTCACTTCCAGCTTAATCGCACCTCCAGTTTAATGTCATATTTTTTTAAATCATGCCACTCAACTTGCTACAAAAGAGTTTAAAAAACTTGTAACACCTAAATCTTTACAGCATCATCGATTTTTCTTTCATAATTTCATAGAGTTTATCTTAAATTTTTATTTGAAATATAAACCAATTGCATAAAGTTAACCTCACCTCTCTATCTCTCTGTAGAATATTGCAAACTTCTCCATTGTTCATCTCTGATGATTCTTTCTTCTGCAGGCATTGAAGAGGACTAAGCTTCAGAGGGAGCAAAGGGATCGATTACTAGACGTCGGAAGTAGTCAAGAACGCACCTCAGACAATCCTTGCCACGTGGCGTGTTTCTGTAGTTCTTAAAATAGAGCTTAAATGTAGAGCACTCCACCATGCAAGGGTGTTGGTTCGGGTATTGACTCCCCCTTTCTATTTGTTATTCCCCTCCCTCTCTCTTTGTACTTCTGCAGACAAGAAGAAAAAAAACTTGTTTTAGCTTCTACTAGTAGCTCTCTGTCTCTCCCTAGGATTCCCTCTCTCTCTCTCTCTCTCTCTACTAGATTGATCACCAACATATATAAACTTCATCAAATTTGTGCATTATCATCCCATGTTGAAGTATTTTGTGAGGGATTTCATTTGGTAAAATCATTATTTTTTTCTTTTATAAATTTACATACATTTCATTCCAACTCCTATGTATTTACATATCTAACAACGCCTAAACTTCTATTTTTATATACATGCCACTCTGTCTATGCATGAAAAAGGTGCATTTTACATTTTTAAAAAGAAAAATAATCATACTTTTGATGTGATGTGAAAGATTTGAGTGGTATAATTAGTGTAAAAAGCAAAGTTTAGTTGTGTTAGATGTGTAATTACATTGGATATTTGGGTGGTTTGTTTGTAAATGCCTCTTCTTTTTTTTGCATCTTAGCAGCTAAGTATAGCTGTATTAGTGGTAGATTTGGTTGATTTGTTTTGGTGGAATCCACTCTCATGAGGGTAATACTTCTGCAGTAGTATGAATTCTTATATATGTTCAAGCATACATGCAAATCTGTTAGCTTATCAGTCTTCGATTGTAATTTTATATTGGTAATTATAGAAAATTAAGTAGTGAGTTAATTGAACAAGCAGTAAAAAAGGAAACTTATTGTTGGCGAAATTGGCATGTTGAGTTAACCTTAGCTTGCTAAGATGAATGACTTTGGTGTTTTGGATTGCGTTCAAGGAAAATAAATAAAGGAAAAATCTAACTGTAACAGATGTAACGATTAGAGGCAGAAAATGTGAATTTTTTTGCAATCTATTGTTTTATTTTTCATTGAAAAGGTGATGTGAAGATCAAATAACAGTGGATAGGTTGCTGAAAAAACGAAAAATCATAGGATTCTGACTCAAGCTTGTGCATTTATATATCTAACAACTAAGTTTAATATTTATATTTGTGTCATAAATTCATGCATGGAAAGGCAGGCATTTTATTCAATTTTATTCAAAAAGATGATGATCATAATATTTTTGATATGATATTAAAAATATAATAATGATAATATTTTTGATGTGATATTAAAGATTAATCTTTGTGCCGTGTAGTAGACTTTCAGTCACAGCGGCGCCCAGAGGCTCTCAGAGTGAATCACTGACAAAAATGTAGAAGTTTTAATATATAAAAATAATCATAACTCAATTTATTTATAGAAAATAGAGAAAAATTAACAATATAAAAAAAAAATTAAAAAATAATATTTGAAAAGGCATTTTCACCATTGAGATGCGCTGGGAATCATCTGGTAATCATTTCAAGTTAATCTCAAGAGCATTAGTTATTACAGACACAGTTTATCTATGTTGAGTTTAAGTTATCACCATTAAGACATCGGATCCTCGCCTGCAAGCCTAAACTTTCTCCTGTGGATTCAGGCAAGCAACTTAATGGCACTAGTTGTGACTAACTCATGTATCCTTCATGCTATAGACGCTTGATGGGTCATCTTCTATTTAAAAGCTATACTTCTTTTAGCCTTCCTATCTTCTCTCTTATATAGTTTTGCTTCACTTGATACATATCCCATAAGGAATTTGTATATATTTAGAAGTAATCAGCACAATATATTAACACCAATTAAAGTAATCTCAATCCTTCATATTTTTACCTGTCTAACCTACTACACACATATCTATCACATGCTTTACCTAACATTTCAATTTTTTAATGATTTTATTTATTAAATTATTCAAAACAAATTCATTTCGAACAAAGAACATCAAGAGATTTCATTTGATCTTTACTATTCCTATAGCTATGAAAATTATGGTTAAATTAAAGGGGAATTTACATACATAGGACACAATTGCTTTGTATTTACATAACTGACACTCAAATCTGCACATTTACACACATTCATCTCAATTATTTCCTATCACATCAAAACTACCACTAATGAACATGGTTTACAAGTCAAATCAACTTTTTCATGCACGTAAAAGCAGTAAGCAGGTACATATCAAAGTTTAGACGTGAGATAGGTAAATATATAAGAATTTCGTGTTATGTACCTAAATTTTCTTAAATTAAATTGTCATTGATATAACCATGCCATGTCAATAAGACACTTTTTCAAATTTTATCTCAAAAGTGCGTTCCACACTTATATTTTTATCTAAAATGAGGAAAAAAGCATAATTATGCTAATGATAGCTTTGCATGTATTGCATTTATTTATTTATTTATATGTCTAACATATAAAGTTAGCTAATTACTCATATGTTACTCAAATATTATGAGTGCAACAAAAATACCAATTGACATGTCACCTCATGTTAGAGAGAACAAGAACTCCAGTGAGATGGGGGTGAGTAAGATGCAAAACTCTAGTAAATTAAAGGTGTCATGCTTCAATACATCTGCCTTCTTCTTTGAGTGTGTTGCTCTCCACGTCGACATCTCACCCACTCTGTCATTAATTGGGTCACCCACACTTTCTTTCGATCCCTGATGCTCTCCTCAGCAATGTTTGCATCATCCATAACACCCATTTTCTATCTACTACCATATGCGATCAAGAGATTCTTTATCCCGCCTCCTTCAGCCTAAACGACAATGTTTCTCTTATCAATGCTAACATTTATAACTTCGCTAACTATATCAACCTCAAGTCTCTCATTTTGTGGTGCACGAGAAATTAATATTGTAGATCCATCTAAATGAAAGAAATGTGAGAAATACTGATGTTTATGATTGAGATTTTTAAAAAAGTAACTCTTATATTATGTATCTCATGTAAGAAAATGAATTTAAAATGTATAAATAAAAAGAATTAATTATAGAGATAGAAAAATTTAAGCATTATTATTGGGTGTTAGAAAATAGAATAATAATTTAATGTCTAAGTACGTACGAAAATCCACATAACAGATAAAAGAAGTGTTAAAAGAAAATACATAAAAATTTTTATGTAGAAAATTTGGAAAGGAAAAAAATGATGGGTCTGGCCAATGTTTAAATAATTTACTATATTTTTCAATATACATGACTTCACTCATCTCTATCTAGGCAATACGACGATAGTGTTTTTAAAACAGTGTGATACAATAACCATTAATGCTGGCTAGCGATAATCCTTGGTGGGTGTCCACTTCTAACATTTTTCAAAATTGAAGACTTAGCTCTTAGCTTCCTCTGTAATGTTTAGAATGATGTCATATTCCTAGAGCTTTGGAAATGTTTTTTAGCAAATCTAGCCAACTCCAAAACTCTTTATTTTCTATTTGCTTTTTAAGTGTCATATTGATCTCAAAGTTGAGTGATTTTGAGCACTTTAAATTTCTCCAATCAAGATGGAGAAATTGACAATAAACATATCCAACTTAGGAATCATTTGATAATTCCTTAAATACTCTAAAACTTTCAAGCATATTTCAAGTGCCTGTTCTAAGCTCATGGGGGCTCAAATTGAATTAATTTTAGCATCATTGAGATCATCTCAACGATGCCTTTAATCTAAACAAGGTTATTGAAATCAGAGCCCGAATAAACCCTTTCTTAAATAATTTTTTTATTTCCAATATGAGGATACATGCTTAATGGGAAAGGTTTTTGGTGATACATCAATTATATAATAAAATAGGAAAAAAAAGTGTTAGGTTTAAAATAGGACAGAATAGTTTTCAAATGCATGCCCCTTGTTCCAAAAGGTTGGGTGGTTTATTTACATCATAATTATTTAAATAAAAAAATTAATTTTTATACACGTGGCATAATTTAAAACGGTCAAGTAGCAAACTTTTTACACCTTAGCGTCCAAAATCGGCGTTAAACAAGTAAAATATAATTCATCTTTGAATCAAACCGTAGCTATTCCAGGAATATACTGAAATTACAGAGATTTTATTTCTCCTTGCAAAAAAAAATCTTCCCCCGGAAAAAAAATCTTCAAATCCTCTCCCTCCTCTTCCGAATTCCTGTCCCCCCTCACAAATTTGGGCTCCGGCAGATCCCGATTCTAGGGTTTTCACATAAAATCCCTGTTCTTCCCCAATTAAAAATTAGTTTTTTTTTCCCCCCCCACAACTCATTGTATCAAATTGTTTTCTGAACTTTCCTCGTTCCGATAGCCCTTCCTGGATTTATAGATCGAATCTCCTTCGAGATTCTACTTATTTAAGGATCGTTACCGGGTAACTCTGAATAATTTTACGCCGACATGATCTCCGCCGTGAAGCCGCCTTCGACGACGGCGTTTGTGGTCAATGATACGACACGGACTGGATTGTTATCTCTTCGGAGGAAGATCTCCTTACCACCGCTTCCTGCTCCAACGCGTCCCTTCCTCTTGTGCTCCTCATTGCGCTTGTCGTTGAAGCCTCTGTGTGTCTCTTCTTCGCCGAAGGTTTTGGGATCACGCGATGATGGGTTTCGGTTCAGGTGCAACACTTACGGGGCTGAGAGGTCTNTACCCCTATTCCAAACTATATAGGGCTATTCCAGGAATATACTGAAATTACAGAGATTTTATTTCTCCTAGCAAAAAAATCTTCAAATAGGTCTCCCCCGGAAAAAAATCTTCAAATCCTCTCCCTCTTCCTCCGAATTCCTGTTCCCCCTCACAAATTTGTGCTCCGGGAGATTCCGATTCTAGGGTTTTCACATAAAATCCCTGTTCTTCCTCAATCAAAAATTAGTTTTTTTTTCCCCCACAACTGTTTCAAGTCATTTCTGAACTTTCCTCGTTCCGATAGCACTTCCTGGATTTATAGATCGAATCTCCTTCGAGATCCTACTAATTTAAAGAATCGTTCCCGGGTAACTCTGATTAACTTTACGCCGACATGATCTCCGCCGTGAAGCCGCCTTCGACGACGGCGTTTGTAGTCAATGATACGACACGGACTGGATTGTTATCTCTTCGGAGGAAGATCTCCTTGCCACCGCTTCCTGCTCCAACGCGTCCCTTCCTGTTGTGCTCCTCATTGCGCTTGTCGTTGAAGCCTCTGTGTGTCTCTTCGTCGCCGAAGGTTTTGGGATCACGCGATGATGGGTTTCGGTTCAGGTGCAACACTTACGGGGCTGAGAGGTCTGAGAGCGTGCCGGTGCCAGAGGAGGAGCCGCGATCCTCCGCCGCCCAGAAGGTGAAGATCTCGATTTACTTCGCCACCTGGTGGGCGCTTAACGTGGTGTTTAATATCTACAATAAGAAGGTGCTGAACGCGTTCCCGTTCCCTTGGCTGACCTCGACGCTCTCGCTTGCCTGTGGATCTCTTATCATGCTGCTCTCCTGGGCCACTAGGATCGCAGAGGCGCCGAAGACCGATCTTGATTTCTGGAAGACCCTTTTTCCGGTGAGCAAATTTCAGCCTTTTGGACGACATTTGTTTGTCGTTGTTGTTTTTTTTTTATTATAACTTTTAGATCTCAATTTTCAATGTCCTGAGAAAACTTGGGTTTTGAGACTCTTTCATAGCTAGTGAAATTTTGACTCTGATTTTCATTTGCCTTACTGAATTATTGTTTCATTATTTCATGATTTTTTATTTTTGTTATGTTCATAAGAACTTAAAATTTTCTTTGGTTTATGCGATTTGCTGATTGTTCCGTGGGAACTGTCTTTATTATAATTTTTGGCTGGTTTTGTAATGGAACAGTCTTTANGGACGACTTTTGTTTGTCGTTGTTGTTGTTGTTTTTTTTTTCTAACTTGTAGATCTCAATTCTCAATGTCCTGATAAAACTTGGGTTTTGAGACTCTTTCATAGCTAGTGAAATTTTGACTCTCTGATTTTCATTTGCGTTACTGAATTATCGTTTCATTATTTCATGATTTTTTATTTTTTTTATGTTCATAAGAACTTAAAATTTCCTTTTGGTTTATGTGATTTGCTGATTGTTCCGTGGGAACTGTCTTTATTATAATTTTTGGCTGGTTTTGTAATGGAACAGTCTTTANCCGTTTATACCCTTATTCCAAACTATATAGGGCTATTCCGGGAATATACTGAAATTACAGAGATTTTATTTCTCCTAGCAAAAAAATCTTCAAATAGGTCTCCCCCGGAAAANTATCGGTGGTTGTGCTTTGGCGGCGGTGACGGAGCTCAACTTCAACATGATTGGTAATTGAATGGTTACAAATTGTTGTAGGATAGATTTACTTTTTTATTCCAACTTATCTTTGATTGTAGCGTATCCCATGAGAAATAGCTAATAATCAATAGGTGCATTTAACTTCATACCACCCAATTCTTTTGTATTCNAGGCTCTATATTGGTGAATTTTGGCGTATCCCATGAGAAATAGCTAATAATCAATAGGTGCATTTAACTTCATACCACCCAATTCTTATGTATTCACATATCTAAAACATAAAGTTTGCTTTTTTGCATTAATACCAGCGAAATATTTCTTATCAAATAAAACATACCACTATTTTATATTTTAAAAGATGAAATACACCTTTTCATGCATAGGTAAGGTGGTATATATATGTAAAAATTGAATTTTTGGTGTTAGTCATGTAGAAAATGCAGGAATTGGGTGGCATGTATCTACATTTTTCTAATCAATATTCATAATTTTTTATGATGACATTGGCAGACATCTAGTGATCTAACTCAGAGAAGCAATTAATGGTGTGCATTTAGTGATGCCTAAGGATTTTACTATTTGAGTTTTTTTTATTATTGAATTAAAGCGATTTATCTTGTTCTAAATGCAAAGTTACACCTTCATTTAAAATCTCATGCAAATTAACTGTTATAGTAAGCAGTAAATGTTGCTATTTGGAACTGGAATCCCTTGAAAACAGGGAGATAATGATCATCCCTTAATGAAGAGTAGAGTTATTCTTTACTGTTAACTAAACAATTTAGAGTTGGAGATAATGCTAAATGCTGTTAATTTTCATTTTGAAGTATCTATAATTTTCTTAAAAGAAAATTGATAGGAAATTTGTAGTCTTATAGGGCTAAAAATCAATCATTTTATTGTTGTCTAAATCATTTTAGAATTCAATGAATATTGATCCACATGTTGTTTCAAGGGTGAAAAC
>JXCR01044530.1:176862-194568 GCA_002079205.1 Phalaenopsis hybrid cultivar
TATATATATATATATATATATATATATATATATATATATATATATCTATGTGTGTGTGCGTGCTTGTGCGCGCACGCGCGCCCCCGCCTTAACTTAACTCATTGATTGCAGCCTTTGGTGTACGTCCCTCAAGTTAAGCGTTAGATCCATGCATATAATCGAATTGCATACATTTCTGAAAGGAGGGTTCGCCCCTTGATCAGACTATGGGGTTGGTTGGCAATCAACCTTTATATATTTAGATAGTATCATAATCATATTAAAAATATACATAAGTAGTATTTCATTTTCAAAAGATTAATATTTATGATATTTTTTTTGTGATGTGAGATCTTTGAGTATTACATGAATAAATATTAAAATTTAAATATTACACATATAAATACAAAATTATTATGTGTGATGCCTATAAATCCCTGTTTTTTGAATAATGTAAAATTTAAATATCAGATATATAAATACAAAAGTATTATGTGTGATGTATATTAATGCTTACTTTTTAAATAAAATGACATTATTCAAAGACTTAGATTTTTTTTTGTGTTCGCGGGCAAAACAAACTTGTGCAATTGAGAAAAGAGACATTTACATACATACCACGCAACTCTTATGTATTTACATATCTAACACACAAATTTAATTTTGTTACATTTCTTACACTAACTCTTACATACACCAAAAAAATACCATTATTACTACCTTCTAAAAGTTAAAAACACATTTGCACGCGTAGGTAAAATGGCATTGATGTAAAAATCAAATTTTATGAGTTAGATATAAAAATACATAAGAATTAAGTGATGCGCAAGTAAATCTTCCTTGAAACAAATGCATGGTTATGTTTATGTTGTATGCTAAAATTCAGAATAATGCGGAATAAAAGTAAAATTATGAATAATTTCATTAATATGAAAGGGGTATGAATAACCCTTACATGAATCCTAAAATAGAAAAATTAATTTAAAAAATAATATGAAAAGAAAAGATATATCATATTAATTATTTGGATATAAAAATAAATAACATAGAATAAGAAAGCCTAAAATATGAAAGAAAATATCTCATAATCTAAGGAAATAAGATAACTCCTTAATCCAAGAAAATAATTTATTCCTCATAAATTCTCACAAGAAAAAATTATTTTCTAGTATAACTCCTAACATTATACTATAGGGAATAACTAACGGGCAAAAGATAGAATGAACAACTAAAGGGAAACTTCGAAAGGACCAACCCTAGATAAAACCTCTCAATGTAAAATTTGACAGAAAAGTTAAAGATAGAAATAACAAAAACAAAGCAATCACATACATTTGCTTTCTTATTGTCAAGTGAAGGCAGAAGGTTTGGCAAGCAATTAGACTTGTAGGAGTTTCAGAGCAGTTTGAACATCTTTGTCTCCTCTGCCACTACAGTTTATAACCAACTTTGTTCCATCTGGTAGAGTTGGACAGAGCTTTTCCAAATAAGCCAATGCATGTGAGGTTTCCAGGGCTGGAATGATCCCCTCCAGACGAGATAGTCGCTTGAAAGCTGGTCAGAAATGAGCTCAACGAGTAAGGAGTTTATCATATTTAAATAAAATCATAAGATGAAATTGAGCCGCAACAACATCTGATGGGAATATGATTCCCCAAAAGTATGAGCGGAGATGAGAAAATAAAAACAAGCATTGATCAATTAAGTCCAAGCAGCTGAAGGCTAACATTAAGATGCTGTCAGGAATTTTGGGAAACAAACTAAGGCTGCATCAGCTGTGGCGCGGTGGAAAACGCTGGTTGGTGGTGTTTGGNTCAATTAAGTCCAAGCAGCTGAAAGCTAACATTAAGATGCTGTGAGGAATTTTGGGAAACAAACTAAGGCTGCATCAGCTGTGGCGCGGTGGAAAACGCTGGTTGGTGGTGTTTGGAAATAACTTCATGGTGGGTTTTCAGCTTATTTGAGTAAAACACGGGCCGTGGGTTCCCAAGTTCATTTGTGTATAATCCCTCAGTTACCCCTCGACCCCGCGTGCTTCCCTCGACTCTTTGAGTTCTCGATTCTGCCCTAGCTCCTTCTCTCCTCTTGATCGCGCTTCGACCTCGTTCTCAGTTCTGCCCTAGCTCCTCCTCTCCCACTAACTGTGTTCAACGGGTTCCAGTGGCATTTCCCTTCTCCTACCTTCCTAACTTCTCTGTTCCGGTGGCATTCTCCCATTGGTAAGNGGTGCTTCCCTAGACTTTTTGAGTTCTCGATTCTGCCCTAGCTCCTTCTCTCCTCCCGATCGCGCTTCGACCTCGTTCGTAGTTCTGCCCTAGCTCCTCCTCTCCCACTAACTATGTTCGACGGGTTCCAATGGCATTTCCCTTCTCCTACCTTCCTAACTTCTCTGTTCTGGTGGCATTCTCCCATTGGTAATCTCTACCATACCCTACACTATTGGCATTGGAATTAGCTTATGGTTTGGAGATTTGCCATTACTGGCTTGCTTCTTGCGATACATGGTTTGGTTTTTTGAGGTTTTTGGTTTTCTAACGTAGCCCTTGCAGCAGTCTTGCGATTTCTTGCCCCGTGAGTCATTCTTGCGGTTTTTGATTTTTCTGTCATAACTCGGTTGGGCTCTCCCCTCTATTTGTTTTTTTGGCGCAATTGCATACAAAATAGAAGTAACATTGTTGCTTACAAATCAATTGCCCTGTTTCATGGTTTTAGCGCTATTACACAGAGAGCACAAAGAACATTGTTGTTTACAAATTGATTCCCACTAGTGACTTTTTGAACTATGAATTTGATGCATTTGATAAAAGCTTGTGCTTGATTTATAATTGTCATTGTTTTTGAGTTCTATCATGACCTTTGATATTTGATTTAGAATTTGAAAGATGGATGAAAGAGGGTGCTTGATTTGTAATAGCAATGTTTTGGGGTTTTATCATGAACTTTGATATTTGACTGAGAATTTGAAAGATGGATGAAAGAAAGCGCTTGATTTGTAATAATAATGTTTTGGGTGCCCTGTATGTGATCGTCCCTTCATTTTGTTGGTTCACTTGGAACAGCATTGTTGCTCTACTCATTTGTTGGCCGTTTTGGTGGTTTGTCCTCTTTGTCAGAGAAAGTCTCTTTGTTGAAGAAAGTATGTTGGGGTTGGTGTTGCTGGTGGT
Organism: Phalaenopsis hybrid cultivar; assembly: GCA_002079205.1. Classification (NCBI taxonomy): domain Eukaryota; kingdom Viridiplantae; phylum Streptophyta; class Magnoliopsida; order Asparagales; family Orchidaceae; genus Phalaenopsis; species Phalaenopsis hybrid cultivar. The sequence continues at coordinate 180,006 of JXCR01044530.1, forward strand.
GTGTATTGATAATGGTGTTGATGTTATTGGTGGTATGTGCAGATGCTAGGGTTGGTGTTGTTAGTGATGTTGTTGGTGTTCAAGGTACTGCCCGCGGTGTGTGTAGATGTTGGGGTTGGTGGTGTGTGTTGATAATGAGGTTGGTGTTGTTCGCGGTTTACGTTGATGTTGTGGTTGGTGTTGTTGGTGGTAAAGTTGTTGATGATAGGATTGGTGTTGTTGGTGGTGTGTGTTGATGATGTGGTTGGTGGTGAACTTAGTGTTCGTGGTAATGCCGGTGACGTGTGTTGATGTTGTGGTTGGTGTTGTTGGTAGTGTTGTTGGTGGTATGGTTGGTGTTGTTGGTGGTATGGTTGGTGTTGTTGGTAGTGTGGGTTGGTGTTGTTGGTTGGTGTTGTTGTGCTGAAGTTGGTGTTTGCGGTAATGCTAGTGGTGCGTGTTGATGTTGTGGTTGGTGTCGTTGGTGGTGTGTGTTGATGCCATGGTTGATGTTATTTGTGGTGTGTGTGTTGATATTTGGGTTGGTGCTCATGGTTTGTAGTGATGTTTCCTTTCAGTTGATTTTTTGAGTTATGGCTTCTTAAATGACACTTTGTTTTCCATCTGTTGTGCATTTATGTTGATTGGTTCTTTTTCATGCTAGTATCGTCAAGGTAAAAACAAAAGAAATTGGTTCGTTTGTCATGTGTTATAAAGAGGTTAAAATTATCTTTTGAGACCTCTATCTTAAAGAGGTGGGATTTTGCGACCTCTGTCGTATTTCAAAACAACTATTTTGTAGTGTCATTTGGTGACAAAATTACGTAGATAGAGGACTTGGGTCCTGCCTTTACTGGCATACAATTATTTTAACTGTGAATATTGAGATGCATTTGATATGACATTAGCTTTTTGTGAGCTACAGTCAATTAGAAATTTGTCACTCCCAACAAATGGTTGCGGGTGGTGTATGAGATTTACTTTAAGTCTTTAGTGATTGATTTTTAGGTTGAGTATTTTAATTGATTATTTTGAAAGTCTTGAATTAAAGACCCATCCGATAGAAATCTTCTATCAACTCGCCCATCATCAGGGAGTTAGTTTAAGTTTTTTTCAAAATACAAGTTAATAAGGAAGATAATCAGATTAGGTGATTTAGACTTATAAATTGTTATATTTATCACATTTACTAGACTCTTCAACTCCAGTCCTTGAACATTCTATACAAACTAGAGGGGCTTACAACCCTGCCATATAGACAAGACAGACTGATTATCCTGTGCGGCATTCTCGAACATAGTATTTGAGCATTCTATACGTTGTTGGAGTACATGTACGCATTTAAATTTCATATGTTTGAGCTATTTTTGTTAGAGCATTTGGTGTCGTAAGACAACTTATATGATTTTAAAACACGAGTTAAATCAAATTGCTTGCACATAAACTTTCATTTTAAGCATTTTATCGTCGTCTTCTGTTCGCTAGCAGACATGATGCAAATCTAATGGCGGTAAATTTCAAGTTTTAAGAAAACTTAATGTTTAAATTAGGCTTCACCCCTAAGAGCATAAGTCTGAAAAACCTGATTTCAAAATATTTTTAAAGTTTTAATGGCTCATAACTATAACATTTTAAAACTCTATGAGCCCAAATTTAAAAGCCCAAATTTTAAAGTAATTTTATACCTAAAAAAACCTAAATATTTTAAAACTCGATTCCCTCAATATTTTAAATCCTAAAATCTTAAAATTCTGAAAAGCTCGAGTTTATAATTCATTATAAAATATATGTAAGTGATGTTTTATTTTATTTTAAAAGTCCAAAATCCCAAAATTTTTAAAGTGATTACAAGTCCAAATTTACTGAAAATTTTGGCAACCTCCCGACGTCGACCCACGTTTGGGGGCATCAAAGGATGCTAACCTTCATTGCTATCTTAAAATACGAGTTAGTCAGTGTCGTGAGACACTACGATCGGGGAGCAAAAGTGTGAACTTAACCCGTGATCTTAAAAGACGCAATGGGCCTTCAATGTACCTACATAAAAAGATAGCTCGCAAACTAATACTTTCCGAGTGGTACTTTGTTTTCCCCAGATGTTACTCAATTCCCCATGGATGGACACTCACTTTCCAACGAGCGTGTATTTTAAAATCCCCATTTTTAACAAAGATTTTCAAACAAGTTTGCGTTTTTACCCGAACAATACTTAATTTCGCATGAACAGATATTTGCGCTTCCTCGAATGGTTAATTCTAAAAATTTCTATGCATTTGCCCCAAAATATACCTTTCGAGCCTCCATGTCTTTGATGGCTACGACGAGAATAACACAATAAAACAAAAAGTATAACATAGCTTTTCCTTCTCCCCCTCTTTTTTTTTTAAAATTACACATCAATAAATGAAATAAAATATAAAGGTAAATTGAACAATAAAATGCTTGTTTGGTGCTCGGATAGCTCAAATACAAATCGCAAAGATGGGATTTGGTTCAGCTAGAATAAAGGAGGAGATTGGGTGGTGTTGGCTCGGGCAGAGAGCGCACAGGGAGAAAAGCTCGAACGTGTGGGCTAGAGAAAAGGCTGTGGTTGACGAAAATTTATTATGTCCGACGACTGCATGTGCTCTACATGCGGTAGCGAATTAAATAGGAACACGTGTAATGGTGGGCCCTCAGTGAAGAGAAATAAGCTGAATGCGTGATCTGACCCGAACCCCGCTCAATAACCGGAAAAAAATATATATTTGGATCTATGGAATCCAACCAAATCCAGAATTTTGACATTTTCGATCCCGCCAAAGATTAGTGATGCATTTTTCGGTTTATGGATGTAGTTTTTTTTTATTTTTTCGTCTGTTCGTATTCGAGTGGTAGGACAGAGTTCTTATTCTTTGCGGACACCACATTAAATGGATATGGAATCTTAAAACGATTGCGAGAATGATGGCAATCAACTTTTATTATTAGCTGCGTCCGGAAGCATTCATCAGGTAGGAGTTCGAGTTCTTTCTTTATTCTGGGTGCTGCTATTAATGACTTCCAAATGATAGTATTGCTGGGCTCGGATGGTGTGATTACTATATTATTTGATTACTAAGTTAATTTGTAGGTGTTATCTTTTAGGGTTTAAGTTGTCGTAATGGTATTATCCTTCTGATATTATTGTGGTTGATATTGTTTTTTTTTATATCATTGGGTCTTATTTAGGTTTTATCATGAATTTATTGTGGTGTTATTATGATTGTATTATGGTAGTATTTATGTATTATGAGTTTATTATGGTATTACTACTGTAGTATTATGATTGTATTACGTATCATGATGTTATTTATTGTTGTATTTAATTAGTGTTTTTAACAGAGTGTTATGTTCGGTGTAAGTAGTGTTATTTTGGTGTTATCATGGTTTTACTATGATAGTATTTTTGTATTTTTGTCTTTGAAGTATACTTTTGCGTTATTATAATATTATTTACGTGGTATTGTGGTTGTATTATGTAATATGTTATTGATTTATCGTTTCATATCAGCATGATTGTATTTATTAATTGGTTATGTTGAAGCGTTATTTTGTCAATCTAATGGTGAAATATTTGAAATTTGCAGCTCCCCGAGCCTTTAACTGTGAGCATTGATCCAATTGCGGATAGTTTGCTTCGCACGGTGGTTCATAATGAGAAGGAAGTCTATGAAAATTATTGTGCATATGCACACCATATTGGATTCACTGTGCGAAAAGACCATGTTGGTTTTTGGCCTAATTCAAAAATGATCAAGACAAAGGATTTCATTTGTGGTAAGGCTGGTTTCTTGAAATTCAGTGAACCATTTCTCTTGGCCTTTAAGCAGCTCGACTAATGATTCCATGATTTTATTTATTGTGGTATACTGTGGCTCAGGGGCGATGTCCCCTGAATCAACTGACCCCATATCAAATGATACAGGTGCCTCTGGTCTGCCTTAGACATGCGTCACCGGAATTGGACCAGGTAATCCTTTATCTGGATTGGATAACATATTGAGTTCATACTCTTTCAGATCCAAAAATTTATCATGAACCTGCGAGTAATTTCAAAAAGAAACGCTTTGATCATTACTAGTTTCAAAATAACATAATAATTTTAATTGAAAATACAAAAATATATGCAATTTGCCTGATCATGAGTCAGCATCTTAAAAGCTATATGAAGTTGGGATGAGCTCAAGCTTATTGTTGTTGGCCACCTCAACATTCGAGGTATAGCCTCAGGATTCGCAGGAGTAACCAAAGAAGTGTGCTCATAAAACCAGAGCTGTGTGAAAAAAGACATATTCAACTTTACGCAAAGAAATAAATAACATTTGATTTTAATACGATGTACTTACCGTTAGCAAAAAAAGAAAACCATTTATATATCTCAAAGGTCGGTTCCGCCTTATTTTGATGGCAACCGCATTTATTTGCTCAATAAGATATTCACATAACGCAGTGGGCCAATTAAATGAAGCAAACATATCTACATTTTCTCCAAAGATGTAAAGTCCTTTGGATACACTGAAATTACTATACGAAAAAAAATAAATTTGATAACAAATAATTTATATACAATTGATTAAAAGGGGCAGAAGACTCCCCAGTTCCGAAGTTCAACAGATCAGCCTTCATTTGACGGGCATCAACGCCACAGGATGAAACTTTCCTCCACTTTGGAACTTCTCCTCTATTTGACATGCCAATCAAAAGGGCAACTTCATCATGATTAATCCTCATATCTTTCCCTCCCAGTCTGAAAACCATTTTTTCATGTATCCAACATTGCAATACTTGAAGTGTGACCACATTGTCTTGGAAATAAGGTGAAAGTGCAAAGAACTGATCAACATTCAAGGTTTTCAGCTCATTCCTTATCTCGTCAAATACAGCAAGCCTGGCCTTATCAAGCACACCTCTAACTACAGATGATCGACATCTACAACTCATGGACATTGGGTTCACAAACCTACATCAAACAAAATAATGCAAAAAATATAAGGGGTTATGTAGAAATGTTATTTCGAGAATACTATGGTAATATTTAAACAATATTATGTGATCTCGTATAGTATTATTTAGGTTATATTATAGTAATACTTACGTTGTATTCTGACATTGACGTATTTAGGTTATATTCTGGTTGTATTGCCGTTGTATTTTTGGTATTTATGTTTAGTACTTATGTTATATTATAGAAGTTTTTTCGTTGTATTCAGACATTAAAATTATCAAGGTTATATTCCGGTGTAGTATTAAGGTTATATTTTGGTAGTTTTTCCATTGTATTATGTTATTATTATAATATTATTTCTATAATACTCAGGTAATATTTAATATTTAGGTTACTAAGGTTATATTCTAGTGTTACTCAGGTTTAGTACTTAGGTTATATTATATAAGTTTTTCCGTTGTATTCAGGTATTAATATTATTAAGGTTATATTCTGGTGTAGTATTAAGGTTATATTATGGTAGTTTTTCCGTTGTATTCTGTTATTATTATAATATTATTTTTGTAGTACTCAGGTAAGATTTAAGGTATTGTTAAGTAGTGATTGGTTTGGTATTATAATTACATAACAAGTTTTATTGAGGTTTAATGTTGGTTTTTTTAAAGTAATTTTGTGTGCATTTGTGTACGACTCAAAAACACCAAAATAAAAATTATCTGAATAAACCCTCTTGGATTTCCTTCTTATTTCGCTCTTTCCCTTTCTTTTTCTTGCGTTTCTCGGCCTGCATTGTTGATTCCTCTTCGGTTTCCATTATCAAGGGCTCTTTCGTCTACATTCTCACTGAGATCTCTTCGGTTTCCAACAACAACTCTAAAACCTTAAGTTTTTTTTATTCAAAAATCCTAAAAGATGGGATGAAGATCGAATGAAGGTGCTCCGTGCTCTCCTCGCTCGGGCGTCGTTTGATTTTCCGATGAAATAAACTTTCTTTTAGGCGCGCTGTTAACTTTTACCTGTTTCGGGCCAGATTCAGGACGGGTCGCGACGTAAGCATGCCTTAATTTAATTTTTTAAGTTGTGGGGCCACTCTTCCAGGTGTCATCTTTCCATTGACACCGCACGCATAGTTGTCGTGCGGTGTCCGCACAGAATAAGAACTCGTGGTCAACGAGGCGTGACTGGCAGGTGTTCGGCATCTGTCTCACGTGAAGGAAAAAATTTGCGTACGTCAAGGGGTACGCAGAGATGTGTACATAATAGGGTACACAGACGGTTATATGGGAGTTACATGGGATTACAAGCGTGTTATAACTTCCTTGTAACTTTCATGTAACTCAGTTGTAACCTGTGCTTTTATTTTATCCATTGAGATTACAAGGTTACAACGGGGTTACACGGAAGTTACACGGGAGGTTACACGGGAGTTACACGGGAGGTACAACGGGTTATAACCCCCTTGTAATCCCCGTATAAACCTTGTGTACCCTATTATGCACACATCTCTGCGTACCCCTTGATGTACGCAAATTTCATGGGTACAAATAAGTTACACGGAGGTTACAAGGAAGTAAAACCTGTATAAAACTCCACTGTACCCCTGAATAACCACTAATCAAATATTTTCTGAGAAGAAGAAAGATTGGAGTTTCGGGTCTCTGTAGGTTGCGTGAGGGAGAAGCACGGAGGATGACGGAAAGGATCACGACAGAGTAAAGCGAGGCTAGGGAAGAGAGGAAGAGCGGGCTCGATAGAAGGGGATCTTTGATTACTGTGGTTTTCTAACAGGGAAGAAGAAGGCTTCGGTTTTGTGAACAAGGAGGCATGATGTCGAAGAGGGCCTTCTGCATTTATTTCGCGTGAATAGGTGAGGAGTAAAATGGGGATGGGATCGGCAGGCCCGTATGCGATTCTGGCGTCGATTGTGGAGCGACGATGAGGTTTTCTGTGCGGGACAGAGGAGTTTAGTCGCACGGAGGAATGAACGGCTCGGGACTGGTGTTCCACGCGATGATAGGGAGATGTACTGGACGGTGGAAGACTAGGGCAGAGGAGTTCGGTGTCTCCTGTTTTGATGTGGGGAAATCAACAAGAAGACGAAGGTGAAGGGAATGCACTAAACACTCAATACAAAAAATAAACGAAGAGAAGAAGAAATAAAGGGCTTGCTGCTTGTGGTTTTGAACAGGAAGAAAAGACGAAGTAGAAAAGAAATAGTGGAAACCTGTGTGTATGTGGTGAAGAGCGACAACACTTCGACAATTTAGAGGGGAAGAAGCTTGATGCGAACGAAGAAGAATGAAAGGGGAGAGGCGAACAGAAACTGACGGGGGAAGAGATACGACTGCGGGCCTATGGGGAAGGTTTAGTTCGTGCTTTTCACTGAAGAAGGAGGAACAGTTACTCGAGCGGGGCTTTGGCAGGATTAGAAGTAAACAAACAAGTACTTAATTAATTAATAATTACTCAATTAATTAATTAATTAATTTAACTTTACTTTTATTCTCTCTCTCTTGTTTTTATTTCTTGGTCAACAATCACATCGGACAATCTGTGATTTGCATGAGGCTTGCACCCAGGATGAGGAAGGTGCAGTAGAGATTATATGGTTAAGAGGGTGAATTACAGATGTCATAGTTGGCGGTTGATTAAAGCTATTGTATGTTTTGTTTTTTATTTTTATTTTTTGCCACTTTATTTGCAATGTATTGTGAAAATGTTTATTATCTATTGTTTTGATGTTTTTTTGAATCTCAATTTTATTTGCAATTATTTTGGATGTATTTTTTCCTATTTAGATGACCTATGAGTCAACCGTAGATATAATATATAATATAAATTTTCATTGCATATTTTATTTTTTGTTTTGAAGGACTATGATTGGACATTTGATCTTAAGAGCTTCTGGATGGTCCATATCGCTATTGATTTTTGAAACATGTGAAATCCTGATGAATGCAACTAAGTTCCTCCTCTTTTTCAATCATATGGCTTCAACCAAGTTCCTCTCTTTTTTAAATCATATGGCTATGGAGATTTTTCTTGATAGTTTGACACATACAAGCTAAGTATTACGTGATTTAAAAGCAACCAAGAACTCTTTTTTTATATAAGGTTTATTGTCTTTCTGTACTAATAAATTTGTTGATTCATACTATGTTCTCTGAGACGCTACAGTTTAGTAAAACTTGAATTGATTACTTCCATTATTTTTTTTTTCACTAATGTTACATCTAAGAGTTTGTGTATTGTTATTTTAAACCTTCAGAAAAGATGCGCTCGCGACTTCTGGTACGTCCAAAGCAATGTGCTGCTACTGTGAACTACAATGTTCCCTACATATTTCATGACAACCACATATTTACAGGAGACAGTTTTATAAGTCTCCAAGGAGAAAAATAGAAAATTGACTTCTTTAGGTGGGCGAATGTGTTGGAGGATTCCACCGCTGATAGTGGTTAAGAGCGGCAAGTTTCTTGTAGAACAGATTATCTTATGACAATAGCCGGGTTTTTTTTTTAAAATAATATTATAATATTATTAATTGTTATTTTAATAGTGTTTTTTTAATTGTGATTGTCGTGTTCTCACTGTTTAGTGAGATATCTGTTTTTATTTTGTAATATTCGAATTGGATATTTCTTTTCAAATATGAAATGTGCTAGCATGATTGATTCTATTATAACAACAATATAATACAGGGGCAAAAATGTCATTTGTTAAAAAACAAGAAGCTATTTCAAGACTGTAAAAAAACAAACAGACGATCAGCTTCTCCGCAGAAGCTTTTTAATAAGTTGCATCTACCTTAAGAGTTTGTTTGAGACGATTTTTTGTTTGCTTTGCATTTCAAGCCACCACCATAATTCTGTTTAGATAATCATTTTCTTGTATTTTAAAAAATTTTGCGATTGAAAGCTACTTTTTGGAACTAGAAATATTAAAAATGTGGTGGATGTAAGAAGAGAGTTATTTGACTTTTCTCACAATTTATTAAAAAAACTACTTTTTCGATCTCAAACTTACAACCATCTTCATAAAAAATTGTAGCCTCTCCGTTTCCTACTGTTGTTTCATAAACCGCCATCCAATTTGATGAAGTCAACTCATATCATCTTGGGTGAGTAGAGGCGTGCAAAACCATCAGGCCCAGGCCCAGGCCCACGTGCCGGTTGAATGAAAAATATTAATTCAAATGAACAAAATTTTTCAAAATAATATGTAAAAGATAATTAAAGGCTTCATCATCTTCAAAGAAAGGAGATTCAATGTTTGAAGCATGAGATAGAACTAATTCTTTAATCATGTTCTGCTATGGGATTCAATGAACCCATAAAATAGCGACACTTCTTTGTTCTTGATCACTAATAAGAATATTTGGCACTCCGTCCACAACACTTATTCATAAGCTCGTAATGTTGCCCAGGCAATCGAAAGTTTGAAACCAAAGTGAAGACCAAAGGAAAGCAAAGAAGGAAAAGTTAAGCGGTAAAAGCTCATGAAGTTGCCCAGGCATATGAAACCAAAGTGACAACCAANCGTGCCGGTTGAATGAAAAATATTAATTCAAATGAACAAAATTTGTCAAAAAAAGATGTAAAAGATAATTAAAGGCTTCATCATCTTCAAAGAAGGGAGATTCAATGTTTGAAGCATGGGATAGAACTAATTCTTTAATCATGTTCTGCTATGGGATTCAATGAACCCATAAAATAGCGACACTTCTTTGTTCTTGATCACTAATAAGAATATTTGGCAATCCGTCCACAACACCTATTCAAAAGCTCGTAATGTTGCCCAGGCAATTGAAAGTTTGAAACAAAAGTGAAGACCAAAGGAATGCAAAGAAGGAAAAGTTAAGCGGTAAAAGCTCATGAAGTTGCCCAGGCATATGAAACCAAAGTGACAACCAATGGAACCAAAGAGGAAAAGTTATGCGGTAGAAGTTGAATCACAACAGCATATCTGCAATGAAAATACTAGAAAGCATCGCCATCTTAAAAAACTATATTGAAGAAAACTGAGTACACCTTCGTGTTAGACTAAATCATTAGAATTTGATCATGGGTTTAAATTTCTGGATGGGTGAAAACCCTCTCTATTTCTTAGTGTGATTCATCACAAACCACCATCCAATCTGACAAAGTCAGCTCATATCAACGTAACATATAATTGCATAATTACAGACCATCAGGCCTATCTATGTAGCAATTGAATGAAAAAGATCAGTTCAAATGAACAAAATTTATAATAAAATACATAAAAGGTTAAAAAAAAGGCTTGATCTCCAAAGAAAGAATATTGAATTTTTGAAGAATGGGATGAAACTAACTCTATAATCATGTCTTGCTATAAGATTCGATGAATCCATAAAATAGTGACCCTTGTATGTTCTTGATCACTACCACGCTTATTTGGCAATCAGCCTGCCACACCTATTTAAAAACGCATGATGTTGCCCAGGCAAATGTAACAAATTATGTGATAAAAGCTAGATCACTATAACATATTTGAGATGAAATGCCTACAAAGCATTGCAATCTTAAAATATTTATTTAAAATAGACCGAGTACACTTCCTTGTTGGACTAAATCATAAATTTGATCATGGCTTCAAATTCCTGGATGGGTAAAAACACCATCTGTGAAAGAAATGATATCTACAATCTAAGCACATGAAAATAGAAATGTATGACGCTTAAACCTCAAGCTAGTTCAGCCTTGAAAACCATCACTAAGCGTCATATGCAAAAAGCACGAAAGTAGAACTATCCAAATATTTTGAGAGAGACAACAAAACATGGACAATCCAAGTCGCTCCTATTACATAAAAACAAGTCATACAAAAGGAACATTGTAGGAAACTAAAAAGTAAAGTACCAAAGTAAAAATGGGAAAACCAAGAAGGACAATAGAGATCTCAACCTCAGGCTCATATGACATAATAAACTCACCATTATGAAGACCAGAATAAAAAGGGATTCAACAATGAAGAAATTAAGAAAAATCAAAGGCCAAATAAATATATAATCCCTTGGTAAACTTTCTAGTGCAGTTCATCAGCACTGTCAAGCATGTCTCTATTTCTCTTTGTTGAGAAATTAGGGCGAAAAAAAATAAGAATCAACACAAATCCCGAATAACATACAGAGATTTAATGAGGATCGGCAATGTGTCTACGTCATTGGGAGCAGAGCGGCGATTTCACTATCTCAGAAAAGTTCAGTACATACCCAAGGGTTACACATTATATATATAGATAAAACTCACAGATAAAATTACTACCACGTCCTCGCTCCCCCAACCCACTTATCTTCAAGAGACATACCTATTCATCCAAGAGACACATCTCTTCACTTCAAGGGACACATCTCTTCACTCCAAAAGACACATCTTTTCATTCTAAGAGACTTCAATTTCTGGTATATGAGTCATACCTAACAAATCTTCACCTTTGCGAATATTTAGCCCCTTAGAAGAAATACATCATGAAGTTTCTTACACCGAAGTGGATTGGACAACCATGTCGTCTAATAATTGCAAATATTCAACAAGTTCAAACAATGCAAGGACTTGTTGATAGTATCTAACTTGGTCAACATATCTGCTGCATTTTCATCATATGATTCAACAGAGTGAACTTCACCTATAACTGTACTCTCCAACAGTTTATAGATATTAACTGCAGTGATCTTTCCTTTCATCACAGTCAACGCATATTTAACAATTCTGATGGTTTCTTCATCTTCATCTGCTTTAGGAAAAAAATCATTTCTGTGTAAAGTGCCCAAGAAAATTAAATTATTCTTCAAATCTAGAATATGTCTTAAATCACAGAATGTTCTAATAGTGTCAGCATACATCTGACTTTGTCAATACCAACAATATTATAACATTTATCATCACTCAAATAGACTGAACCAGAATCATATAACATGAATGAAGTAAATCATTCTCTGTTAGGTGTTATGTGATAAGAGCATCATGAATCAACAATCCATACATCCTTCAACTGAGTTGTTGTAACTGAAAGTACATAACCATCACTGCAATCTAAATTGTTCATCTGCACCATATTCACAGACTTGAAAAATACATAATATTTCTCATCAAATTGTTTCTAGAGCTTTGTACAATCTCTCTTCATATGTCTCGGCTCCTTGCACTTGTAGCAATGAATCGTCTTTCTGCCTTTAGACTTTGACCTGGAATTTCGCATTCCATAACTCCTCATTCCTTCCACGATAATGATTACCCTTAGCATATAAACAATTACCATGAGAGTTTTCCCCTACATTTTGCTTCCGCTGATTGTGAGCCAACAAGACTGCAATAATCTCATCAATTTTGATTGTTTCTTTCTCATATGTAAGAGTGATCACCAGATATTCATAGGAGAAAGACAATGAACACAACAAAATCATTGATCGATCTTCATCCTCAATACTCACATCAAGCCGTGTTAGATCTGTGATTATTTGATTGAAGACATTCAAAAGTTGCGTCAAATCAGTGTCTGTCTGCATTTTCAGTCCATACAGTCTTTGTTTCAATACAATTTATTTGTTAGAGATTTGGACATAAACTGAGATTTCAATTTCTTTCATACTTCTCCTTGAGATTTCAGATTCATAAAATGATACATAATTTCATCTGTCAGACGTAAACATATGGTACGTGCCGCTCGTAGTTGAAATTCTTTCCGATCTTTGTCTTCTATATTATGAGGTTTCGTAGCTCGCAAAGTCTTCAAAATTCCTTGTTGTGCCAACAAATCTTGCACATTTGTTTGTCACAATCTGAAGTTTCTGGTTCCATTGAACTTCACTATCTCAAATTTTGCACCAGATATTGTCATTTGAAATTAATTCTGAAACTCTCTGTTAATTACAGCAATTTTTTCCGATTCTCCTGTGATTCGCGAATAAGAATTTTTTTTGCCCAAAGCCCTTTTCTAGTTCGCGTCAACACCTCAGCTAAATTGTCGTCCCGCAAGTCGAAACCCTTCGCCTGTTCACAAAACACCTCGTGCCTGTTCGCGAAATACTTCCGTGAAACCACTGTTCGCGAATAGTCGCTTCTGCTCGCGAATAGTCGCTTCTGCTCGTTTTGTCTGCACCATGTCGAACTCCATCTGTTGGAACTCCTCCTGCGACGAACTTGCGAACTCCGTTGGTCGAACTCCTCTATTCGCAAAACGATGCTCTTGTTCGCGGTAACTGTAGGCAAACTCCTCTCCTCTTCGAAACTGGCAAACCGCTCGACTGTCTCCTCCTGTCGCCACAGCCCTCTCGCGCCAACTTCATGCCGCGAACCCTCAGTCGTGCGAATCCACCTGCTGGAGTCGCGCAAAGCCTCCTATCACGCACTCCCCGGCTGACGCACGAATAAGCCTCTCCGCACCAAACGCCTTGTCGCGATGATGCGCCGAATTTGCCAAACCCCCCTGGTCGGGACTCCTTCCTGCAAGCAGTCGCGACGATTCACTAACTCCTCCGCGAAATCGAACTGCCGCTCCAAGTCTTTTTTTGTCGAGTTCGTAGAAACCTAGCCTGGCCAAACTCTTCTGTTGCGATCCAAAGTGCCGACATTGAAGCCCTTTCACGAAATCACCAAAGGCCGATTTGAAACCTCTTCGCCAAAACACCCCAACTCGTCACGCGAACCTCTTTCTTCATCTGTCGCGATTCGTTGATCTTGAACTCCTCTCGCCCTAGAACCTTGCTCTGATACCAATTGTGGAGAAATTAGGGCGAGAAAAACAATAATCAACACAAATCCAGAATAACACAGAGATTTAACGAGGTTCGGTAATGTGCTTACGTCCTCGGGAGCAAGACGGCCTTAACACTTCTGAGTTGGGAATAGAAGGTATTTATTGTCCAACTTGAGGGAAATGTTAAATGAATCTTCAAAATTGATCAAAAACTTGACCAAAATGGATGTGAAGGAGATCTACACAATTGAAGGCTCGACGACCCCATATAGACAGTCCAGGATGCAATAGAATTGAATGGAATGCTATAAAATGTAAATTAAAGGAAGGTAATCATGTGTTATTGGTTATTCAGCCAAGAGATATAATGTGGTAAATATTTTTCCTATTTTTGTGTAGGAGATTTTTCATTTTTCCCTCCAAATGCATTTGATATATACTTACATCAATTAACCAAGATTAAGAAGTAAAGAGATAACACTGCTTTTAGTCCCACTCCCACTCCTCAATGAGGATGAAGCAAAAGTTTTAGTTTAAACTTGACTACATGGTGTACTATAGCATTCACTAACACTCCTTGTATAAAACAAGCTTTTGATAACCAAGTAATCTAATAGCATACCATTTACTGCAGCTTACCATACACAATAATCCGATTAAGAATATGATTAGCACAATGATACCAAAACAGCCAAAGGGCAGTCACAGTTAATATTGAGTTACTTGAAACTTGCAAAGTTATGTTCAACAGGACCCTAAAAATGCCTAAAAGCAACTCAAGCATCTAACTTGAAACAATCACATTCTCTCTATTGTGTGTCTAAGGTTTGTAGATAAATATTTACATTTCAGACTTTTCGTAGGAATTCATAAGTAATTTCCTCTAAAAAGAACTTCATGAGG
>JXCR01044530.1:198340-268515 GCA_002079205.1 Phalaenopsis hybrid cultivar
AAAGTATAAGAGAGTACATCTTTGAGATGTCTAACATTGCTTCAAAGCTGAAGTTGATAAAGCTCGAGTTGCCGGATGATTTACTCGTGCATTTGGTTCTTATTTCTTTTCCTCCACAGTTTGGTCAATTCTTGGTCAGCTATAATATGCAAAAGGAGAAATGGACTCTTAATGAGCTTATTTCGCATTGTGTGCAAGAGGAAGAAAGGTTGAAGCATGGAAAGACTGATAGTGCTCATTTGGTAAACACATCTAAAGAAAGAGACACTAAAAGAAAGAATGAGGCTGCTAAAAATAAGAGTCCTTCTCAAAAGAAACAAAATAAAGTTCAATCTCANTGGATGCTACATAATTTAAAAATTATAAAACCTAAAAAAAGACAGGACCTTTTGCAGGAAAGAATATGTAGGCATAAATTGTGCAAATATGAAAGTTAACAGGCATGAAAAAAAGATCTACAAACCTCGGCACNTTTCACTATCTCAAATTTTGCACCAGACATTATCATTTGAAATTAATTCTGAAACTTTCTCTGTTAATTACAGCAATTTTTTCCGATTCTCCTGTGATTCGCGAATAAGAATTTTTTTTGCCCGAAGCCCTTTTCTAGTTCGCGTCAACACCTCAGCTAAATTGCCGTCCCGCAAGTCGAAACCCTTCTCCTGTTCACAAAACACCTCGTGCTTGTTCGCGAAATACTTCCGTGAAACCACTGTTCGCGAATAGTCGCTTCTGCTCGCGAATAGTCGTGCATGCTCGCTTTGTCTGCACCATGCCAAACTCCATCTGTCGGAACTCCTCCTGCGACGAACTTGCAAACTCCGTTGGTCGAACTCCTCTATTCGCAAAACGATGCTCTTGTTCGCGGTAACTGTAGACAAACTCCTCTCCTCTTCGAAACTGGCAAACCGCTCGACTGTCTCCTCCTGTCGCCACAGCCCTCTCGCGCCAACTTCATGCCGCGAACCCTCAGTCGTGCGAATCCACCTGCTGGAGTCGCGCAAAGCCTCCTATCACGCACTCCCCGGCTGACGCACGAATAAGCCTCTCCGCGCCAAATGCCTTGTCGCGATGATGCGCCGAATTTGCCAAACCCCCCTGGTCGCGGGACTCCTTCCCGCAAGCAGTCGCGACGATTCACTTACTCCTCCGCGAAATCGAACTGCCGCTACAAGTCTTTTTTTGTCGAGTTCGTAGAAACCTAGCCTGGCCAAACTCTTCTGTTGCGATCCAAAGTGCCGACATTGAAGCCCTTTCACGAAATCACCAAAGGCCGATTTGAAACCTCTTCGCCAAAACACCCCAACTCGTCACGCGAACCTCTTTCTTCATCTGTCGCGATTCGTTGATCTTGAACTCCTCTCGCCCTAGAACCTTGCTCTGATATCAATTGTGGAGAAATTAGGGCGAAGAAAAACAATAATCAACACAAATCCAGAATAACACAGAGATTTAACGAGGTTCAGTAATGTGCTTACGTCCTCGGGAGCAAGACGGCCTTAACACTTCTGAGTTGGGAATAGAAGGTATTTATTGTCGAACTTGAGGGAAATGTTAAATGAATCTTCAAAATTGATAAAAAACTTGACCAAAATGGATGTGAAGGAGATCTACACAATTGAAGGCTCGACGACCCCATATAGACAGTCCAGGATGCATTAGAATTGAATGGAATGCTATAAAATGGAAATTAAAGGAAGGTAATCATGTGTTATTGGTTATTCAGCCAAGAGATATAATGTGGTAAATATTTTTCCTATTTTTGTGTAGGAGATTTTTCATTTTTCCCTCCAAATGCATTTGATATATACTTACATCAATTAACCAAGATTAAGAAGTAAAGAGATAACACTGCTTTTAGTCCCACTCCCACTCCTCAATGAGGATGAAGCAAAAGTTTTAGTTTAAACTTGACTACATGGTGTACTATAGCATTCACTAACACTCCTTGTATAAAACAAGCTTTTGATAACCAAGTAATCTAATAGCATACCATTTACTGCAGCTTACCATACACAATAATCCGATTAAGAATATGATTAGCAACATGAAACCAAAACAGCCAAAGGGCAGTCACAGTTAATATTGAGTTACTTGAAACTTGCAAAGTTATGTTCAACAGGACCCTAAAAATGCCTAAAAGCAACTCAAGCATCTAACTTGAAACAATCACATTCTCTCTATTGTGTGTCTAAGGTTTGTAGATAAATATTTACATTTCAGACTTTTCGTAGGAATTCATAAGTAATTTCCTCTAAAAAGAACTTCATGAGGCAACTTGTTATCTTAAATTGACAGATAACCATAGAAACATGAATAGTAAGTAAGCCAAATGAGGAGTTCAAACTCCAACACAGAACAACAAAAGCATGAATTTCATGAGCACGTATTACATTTAGTATATACTACGTAAACAAAAGAATTTGAAAAATATGTCGCTCATGTTATCCATCTTGATGAATAAGATATGGAATTGAAAAGCAACAAAAGTTTGAATTACCTTCCAATGCCTCATCATCTGTCACACTGTAATATTCAGCACGCCCAATATCCTTCAAAAAACTATGCTCAGGCCCAACACCAGGATAATCCAAACTGTCAAATATAGCAAAAAAACAATCAATATCATCAACCATTAAAAAGCTTACTACGATCATAAATTCTTATAAATCTTGAGAGACATGTTACTAACCCAGCACTGATTGAATGCGGTTCAACAATTTGTCCATCATCATCTTGTAATAAATAACTCATGGCACCATGTAGAACTCCTACCTCTCCTTTTGTCAAAGTTGCTGCATGTTTTCCACTTTCCAAACCAAATCCTGCAGCCTCAACACCAATCAACCTAACATCCTGATCATCAACAAATTCATGAAAGAGACCCATAGCATTTGAACCACCACCAACACAAGCAACGAGTACGTCAGGCTTGCCACCCCATTTTTCCATCGCTTGCCTCCTCGTCTCCTTGCCAATCACAGCATGGAAATCTCTAACCATCATTGGATATGGATGTGGACCTGCAACAGATCCAAGAATATAGTGGGTGGTCTCAACATTAGTTACCCAGTCTCTGATGGCTTCTGAAGTGGCATCTTTCAGTGTGGCTGTCCCAGAATGAACGGCTCTCACCTGCATAAACATGAGTGCCAAAGAACCTCATCAATTGGAACAAGCAATTGAAATAATAATAGCAAAAAAAGCAGTCTTGAAATAAGGTCAACACCAAGTTATTGGAATTGAATAGATAATCCAACCCTTCAAAAGCACACAAAATTTATAATGTTGATAAGAAGTAATAAGGAAGGACAGAATGAATCTCTCTCATCATCCACTTCCTCCAAATACACCTCCAAATGATTCTTCTCACCAGTTGATCAATATCTAAGGAGTGCCAAAAATTGTTACAATGAATTAACTTTTTTTCAGACGGGGCTTTGGCTTCATTTCCATTGCAGCAATTATAAATCCAAGGCTAGAATGATAAAAACAAATGGATGCTACATAATTTAAAAATTATAAAACCTAAAAAAAGACAGGACCTTTTGCAGGAAAGAATATGTAGGCATAAATTGTGCAAATATGAAAGTTAACAGGCATGAAAAAAAGATCTACAAACCTCGGCGCCCAGAAGGCGCATGCGAAAGACATTTAGTGATTGTCTTTCCATGTCCTGCGCGCCCATGTAGATAACGCACTGCAATCCAAATCTTGCACATACAGTAGCAGTTGCAACACCATGCTGGCCAGCACCAGTTTCTGCAATAATTCGTTTCCTCCCCAAACGCTTTGCAAGCAAAGCTTGTGCAACAGCATTGTTGATCTTGTGTGCACCAGTGTGGTTAAGATCTTCCCTTTTCAGGAAAATTTGTGGCCCCTCTCCTTGAGAATTTTTGTAATGCTCTGTAAGTCGTTCTGCAAAATAAAGTGGGCTCTCCCGTCCAACATAATCTCGAAGAATGCCATCTAATTCTTTCTGAAAAAGAAATAAAGAAGGAAGCAAAACAAGATGTTTGTATAAATTATGATAGACACAAAGTGAGGAAGTAGTGTTGTCAGAAGATGGTTTGATACTCCAATAAACATCAATCCATTATACAATAAAAAGTGTTATAAAAGAAACTTGACCATCATTAAATCACTAAATTTAAGAAAAAATGCAAGCAAAACTGTTTAAGTTCCAATGATTCGGCTGCAGATTAAGAAACTAAGGATGAAATAATATGAAAAAAAATTACAGTTACTGTAAGGACTGAAGGTAAACCTAACAGATAATGGTACTAGTAGCCAGGCATAACAAATTAAGGCTGTGTTTGGCAGCAACCTGATTTTACATTAAATAGGATCTATCAAATCCAGTAAATCTGGATTTAACGAATCCTCTGCAACGGAGATGGAGGTTGAGTGACGACGGAGTGAATCCTTTAAAGCCGCCCCACAATCCAAATTAATAAATCCGGATTTACATCGTAAAAGAGACAAGAAACAGAGATAGAACGCATTGGTTTAACGAAGCATTGGATTTAATTTTCAATTTTTTGATGTTTGGCTCAGTTTACCAAAAATCCATGCCTAAATCCTATTAAAAGTATGCTACCAAACACCCCATTAAGGCAAGAAATATGGCATTTAACACAAATTTTAATTTCCATTAAACCCGTGACAAAATCGAATGAAACCTATCCCTGGATAATGAGTGGAAGGCAGATTCGAGCTAATCTGTATAACGACATATGTCAGATAAAGCACAGAAATAAAACACATAAATGTCAAATTTATATAGCTAATCTTGTATAACGACCTGGAACTCCCCATCCCTGGATAATGAGCGGAAAGCAGATTCGAGCTCCGTCAGGGCGTGCATTAGGGTCTCCGGCACATACTTGCCCCCAAACCTCCCAAACCGGCCAAAAGAATCTGGCCTCTGCGCGGAGGTCCCCATTCCAGTTTCCTCCACGGCCACAGCAGCGACCGATACCTCCTGCCCGGCCGACGCCGCAAGCATATGCGAGCCAATCCGGTGTCTCGGTTGCAGAAAGCTGACGTAAATTGGAGAAGAGGAAGACGGGTACTTGGATGTGGAGGAAAGAGAGTTGATGCTAGGTTTTCTGAATATCGGGTTGGCGGTGGAGGCGGTGGAGGCGGCGATCACAGCCATAACGTATCGGTAGGTTTCGCGGTCGGTGACTCGGAGGAGGGAATGGCGTGATTTTATATTTAAAAAAAAGTCTGTGCGGATTTTGAGGCACAGCCGGCCACCTCATTATAGTTGGTTAGCCGAGTTATCTTTCTCGGCTCTCATTTCAAGGGGGAGACATATATGAACATAAAAGTTTGACTTGATCTTAAGATAGAAGAGCTTCATGATNAAGTCTGTGCGGATTTTGAGGCACAGCCGGCCACCTCATTATAGTTGGTTAGACGAGTTATCTCTCGGCTATCTCATTTCAAGGGGGAGACATATATGAACATAAAAGTTTGACTTGATCTTAAGATAGAAGAGCTTCATGATATACAAATGGGAGGGAGAACTTCTTGGGGGCACCCCTCATTTATACGCTCTAATTTTACAGTATAAAAATTGGTCCACAGAGCCGAGAACACCCAACTCCCACGGAGGAGGGAATAGTGTGAGTCTATATACTCTAAAAATAGTCTGCAAGAATTTTGAGGCAATTTAGTTGTTGGCAACCTTACTTTAGTCGGTCGGTCAAACTCTCTCCCTCGATCATTTCAGTTCAATATGTTGACCAAGCTCTCTTCTTTGGCCACTTCATTTCAGTCGATCCACAAATATGAACATGAAAGTCTGCATTGACTTTAAGATGATCAATCGGTCCAAATAAAAAGAACTAAAATTACATTTGCTTTTCTCTTCAAAGCATAACCAAATATGTAATTTTTGTAGTTTTTATCTCTCATATCTTCTATAAATAAAAACACTACTTGATGTAAAAATGAGAGCGAGGACTTTTTTAAAGGTACCTCTCATTTGTAAACTCTAATTTTATAGAATAAAAATTGATCCAAGAGCCTGGGAACACCCAATATGCGCCCCCATGCGGTGATCGCGGCTATAACGACAGAGTAAGATCGGATGGGTTTCATGGAGGTAATTATGGAGGAGGGAGTGGCGTGATTGCATACTTAGAAAAATAGTATGCACAAATCTTAAGACAAATTAGTAGTCATCCACCTCTTTTTAGTTGGTAGGCCAAACTCTCCCTCGATTCTATTACTTCAGTCTACTAACCAAGCTCACTCCCTTGACCACCTCAATTTAGTCGACCGACAATTATTGACATAAAAGTGCATCGATCTTAAGACGATCAAATTGTCAAAATAAAAAGAACTAAAATATCATTTACTTCTCTTTTTAAAGCAGAGCTAAATATATAATTTTTATATTTTTTACTTCTATTGTCTATAAAAAGAACGGCTTCATGATATAAAATTGGGAGCAGAGGCTTCTTTGGGGGCACCCCCAATGTCATTCCATAAAAATCAACATAAATATTTTAAACATCGTTATTGACAAATTAGTACTCAGCTTACTGTTTTGAACTAACAAAATTGATGCATTTAGATTGATCGGAAAATACTTCGGAAACTAGCAACGAATGATACCAAGCAGCAACAGCGATGGACCATGACAAACGTTTTTCACTGAATTTGAAATTTGTTTTAACAAATCAATTTCAAATAAATTGAAAAAGACCTAGGTAAGGAATTCTAAACACCTCAAAAGATTCTAATACGTCGACATTTAATTTACTTTACACTTTAAATGCTGTTAACTAAGAGGAAAATAAAGTTCTTTGATGTAGGCATTGAGAGAGTTCTTAGTTGGTCCTTATCCTTTTATAATAATAATTATTATTATAATAAATTGTACACGTGTGTATGAGGCAGTTGCAGCTATTTGTTGCGGCCGAAGAAAGTATTTTTAAAAAAACTGCAATGAGTATTATAAATTTATCTTATTTTCAAAAGGTTAGACCGTATCTCTTTGACAGCCAACACACATTAATAACACAGGTTGAAAAAAATAATTTTCTATCACAAAAATTTTAAAAAAACAATAAGAAAGTAATTTCTCAAACAGAACTATGTTGCGGCCTGAAAAGCAAAGCAGAATGAAAACTGTCCCAAACATACCTAAATCAAATACAATATATTACCATGCACATTTTTGTAGAGCTACATTGCTGACAAATAAAACAACATGAGAAGTCGGACGCGAATAATATTTATCTTTTTATTTTAATGCAATTGAACTTTAGAATNTGGAGGAGGGAATGGTGTGTGTATATACTCTAAAAATAGTCTGCACAAATTTGGAGGCAATTCAGTTGTCGGCCACCTTACTTTACTCTCTCCCTCGATCATTTCAATTCAATATGTTGACCAAGCTCTCTTCTTTGGCTACTTCATTTCAGTCGACCCACAAATATGGACATGAAAGTCTGCATTGACTTTAAAATGATCAAACGGTCCAAATAAAAAGAACTAAAATTACATTTGCTTTTCTCTTCAAAGCATAACTAATTATGTAATTTTCGTAATTTTTATCTCTCATATCTTCTATAAATAGAAATACTACTTGATGTAAAAATGGGAGCGATGACTTTTTTAGAGGTACCTCTCATTTGTAAACTCTAATTTTATAGAATAAAAATTGATCCAAGAGCCTGGGAACGCCCAATATGCGCCCCCATGCGGTGATCGCGGCTATAACGACAGAGTAAGATTGGATGGGTTTCATGGAGGTAATTAAGGAGGAGGGAATGGCATGATTTTATACTTAAGAAGATAGTATACACAATCTTAAGACAAATCAGTAGTCGGCCACCTCATTTTAGTTGGTAGGCCAAACTCTCTCCCTCGGTCCTCAAACTTCAGTCTACTAACCAAGCTCACTCCCTTGACCACCTCAATTTAGACGACCACAAATATTGACATAAAAGTCTGCATTGATCTTAAGACGATCAAATTGTAAAAATAAAAAGAACTAAAATATCATTTACTTCTCTTTTCAAAGCAGAACTAAATATATATTTTTTATAGTTTTTACCCATCTATTGTCTATAAAAAGAAGGGCTTCATGATATAAAATTGGGAGCAGAGACTTCTTTGGGAGCACCCCCAATGTCATTCCATAAAAATCAACATAAATATTTTAAACATCGTTATTTACAAATTAGTACTCAGCTTATTGTTATGAACTAACAAAATTGATGCAATTAGATTGATCGGAAAATACTTCGGAAACTAGCAACGAATGATAGCAAGCAGCAATAGCGATGGACCATGACAAACATTTTTTTACTGAATTTGAAATTTGTTTTAATAGATCAATTTCAAATAAATTGAAAAAGAACAAAGTAAGGAATTCTAAACACCTCAAAAGATTATAATACGTCGACATTTAATTTAATTTACACTTTAAATGCGGTTAACTAAGAGGAAAATAAAGTTCTTTGATGTAGGCATTGAGAGAGTTCTTAGCTGGTCCTTATCCTTTTATAATAATAATAATTATTATAATAAATTGTACACATGTGTGTATGAGGCAGTTGCAGCTAATTGTTGCTGTCGAAGAAAGTATTTTTCAAAAAACTGCACTGACTATTACAAATTTATCTTATTTTCAAAAGGTTAGACAGCATCTCTTTGACAGCCAACACACATTAACAACACATGTTGAAAAAAATAACTTTCTATCACAAAAATTTTTAAAAACCAGCAAGAAAGTAATTTCTCAAACAGAACTATGTTGCGGCCTGAAAAACAAAGCAGAATGAAAATTGTCCCAAACGTACCTAAATCAAATAAAATATATTACTATGCACATTTTTGTAGAGCTACATTGCGGTCCAATAAAACAACATGAGAAGTCGGACGCGAATAATATTTATCTTTTTATTTTAATGCAATTGAACTTTAGAATTACTACATGATTATATACAAACTAAACTATTAAATCCTCTGTAATGAGAAATTTGGCTGGATCAGGTTAAGCTAAGTTGGAGGCTTCCAATGGCGTCTTCTGCCTAGACAAGGAGCCTGCACGGGATCAGCTCTGCCAANGATTACTACATGATTATATACAAACTAAACTATTAAATCCTCTGCAATGAGAAATTTGGCTGGAGCAGGTTAAGCTAAGTTGGAGGCTTCCAATGGCGTCTTCTGCCTAGAAAAGGAGCCTGCACGGGATCAGCTCTGCCAATAAAATGACCTACAGGAAGCTACAAATGCAATATTTTAATGTCCGATTCTAAAAACTATAAAGAAAGTGCATGATCTTCTTATAAAGATAGATTTCATAAATAATTGTGAATGCCTTTAAATGAATGATGATATTGGCATTTGTTTGGGTCGGCTAAAACTTTTTGTAAATATGATTATAAAGCTGTGCTGGAGAAAACAAATTCNGAACTCCGCCGCCATTATGAAACCTTCAACTAAAAACTATAAAGAAAGTGCATGATCTTCTTATAAAGATAGATTGCATAAATAATTGTGAATGCCTTTAAATAAATGATGATCTTGGCATTTGCTTGGGTCGGCTAAAACTTTTTGTAAAAATGATTATAAAGCTGTGCTGGAGAAAACAAATTCTTAAAAAACAGCCATAAAAATTACAAACTAAACTTTATGGACATTACCAGTGTGAGTCGTGTTGGCCTTCCATGGGGCTTCACGAGAAGCAACACTGAGGTAGTTATAAAATGTTTCGCATCATTATTTTCCCAAAAATCTCTCACGCTGGCAAACTCTTATGATGCCCAAGAGAAGCAAACTAGAAAAAAATAAAAAAAATGGCAACTAAATTAAAAATGTTAAACTTAAAAACTAAGTAATTATCATGTGATATAAATATAAACTAAAACAATGATAACTTAACCATGACTCAAAGTGAAATAGTGGCAAGCATAACATCAAATAAGGAAAGGGTGGATAATGACAACCTTGAAATCCTTGAATAAGGCGATCAAAACTCAGCAATTGATAAAACTAAAACAATAAAACATGCTCAAGTTGATATTAATTATAATATGAATGTTAAATATATAATCATAAAATTTTTAAATAAGTCAGTAATATATGGCCCGGAGAAGATTATCCACTTTGCGAGTCCAACGGCCCAACAACACCCTAACTTGAAGAGCAAGAATACCAGACTTCCTGATCACATCCTCCATCTCATCCTCCAACCATTTCAATTTACCATTAAAAGATTGAAATTTGATTACCAATAAGTTTAAAACATGTTCATACGTGACTTAATAGTAAATTTGAATGCTACACAATGCTTGTTATAATAGAACCGAAACTTTGTGAAAATACTATACAATTAGAAATATAGATTTAAATAATAATTGTACAATTTTATAAGTTGAGCAATGCTAGTTTTACAATAATATAATTGAAACATACTAAAATAGATAAGCAAATGCATTACTTCAATCACACACCTGATTCTACGCCCTTGAAAGAGTTAATTTATTCTACTACTCTTTCTCACCCGTCTTTGATTTATTTACAACTTCACAAACTTCAAAATCTTCATCCGCTAAAGCAAGAATAAACCTACTTTTATTACATCTCTCCTACATTGTTGAAATAACAATAGTAGGATCTCTTCAATTTTTGGGCCGAACTAAGTTCAGGAGTTCAAACGTGAGCATCCAACTCCTCAATAGTCTCTTAAAGCACTAATGCTCTTTAATCATTTCGCTCAAAAGAATGTAGCATAATTTATGTTAAGTGAGCTGATTCTTGATAATAACAATTATGTTGATCTTTATTATCTACTAGATTCTGTAATGGTGAGATATCGCATCTAACATGGGCCACTATTTTACAAACTACACGATATAACAACATTCAATTCTAACTCTTTATTTGAATGAAAAACTTGTACAATAAACTTAATGTGCCTGTGAAGTTAATATAGATGACCCATAACCCAAAAGTCATAATCTATGTTTGATGTCAATTAGTCCATTGTGTTTATATTACCTCCTCTTGTAGAAAGTAATATACCAACCACATTTGAGCACACCACACTCCATTCAATATATATAATTCAATAAACTTAGAAAACATTCCAAAGAAATCAATTCTCACTGCCCTTTTCACAATTTTACTATTCACAAGGCTTTTATCGTACCCATAATAACAAGTATGAATTTTGAAACCATTGACAATCACCAATACTGTGACGGTCATACCAAAACATAAACCAGATGTATCCATTTTAATCACCCCAAGTGAAAAGCTGGTCCTAATGCAAATTAAAAAAGAAAATCTACATGGAAAAGAGGTTTCCTTCCTTTTGATTCTCAAAGAATTAGAAAAAAGAAAAATGTGAAAGAATATACTCAAAATACTTGAATTTTGAAAACAAAAACTGCACTTTTCTTATTGTGAATCCTTATAAAACTTCCAAAATAATTAAACGATCCTTTAATAACCCCATAAATTTATGAACACAAACCGCAAGTCTTTGCATCTACTAACTAGTCCTTTTAAAAGTTGAAGACTTTAACTTTAACAAAGTCACAAGACTTAAACTTTTCTGAGAAAGGTTTAAAATTATGCAAGTGGGTATTGAGGCCTTTTTTGTTTGTGGAGCGTGGCAGAAGCCTCAAAACCAACAAATTATGCAAAATTAAAAAAATATTAAACTAAGTTCAAAATATATAATAAGAAATAACATATTAACATCCTAATCTATTAATACATTAAAATATAACATAATAACATTATAATATAGTAAAAATAAGAAATTATCCAATATAAAAAGAAACATAGTAACATCCAAACCTTAAATCATTAAATACAAATGGTTATATAAAAATAAAAAAATATAACATTCTAACAATTTAAAATACTCGATACAAGTAATCTCTCTCTCACTAATATTGCCCTCCATTGAAATAAAAAAATAACAAATCGCTAAGATTAGAAATTATAAATTCAAAAGTCCCATAGAATTGATATAATTCAATGAAACTTCATTAAAATCATCGGCATAACAGC
Source organism: Phalaenopsis hybrid cultivar (assembly GCA_002079205.1). Classification (NCBI taxonomy): domain Eukaryota; kingdom Viridiplantae; phylum Streptophyta; class Magnoliopsida; order Asparagales; family Orchidaceae; genus Phalaenopsis; species Phalaenopsis hybrid cultivar. The sequence continues at coordinate 210,395 of JXCR01044530.1, forward strand.
TTATTTCTTCCTCATCTTATACACAATTGTATTCATATTTTTTCATTTCTCATCATCTTAAATCTCAATTCTATTCCTCTTTAATAATTAATGTTAGTTAATAAGACTATTTATTCAACTTTAAAATAATCAATATGCTAATATAGACAACTTCAAGAGTTCACGTACATCCTCAAATATATATTATATGGTTACGTAAATTTATTTTAAGAAAAACCTTAGATCTACTAGTGCATGCCTCGTTACAACTGAAGTGAAGAGCATCTTGTGGCGAGCCTCACATTATCTGAGGCATAAGTATTATGTAGCACCCAAAAAGGCTTATACCAAATGAGGTGTAATCCTCATTGCAAATTTTTCAAAAAGAGATTGAGGTGGACTCATATTGCACAATTTTAAACCATTTCTTTAAGATGTTTTGTACCCTTCTGTAAAAGGTCAAGAATATTAATTAGTTAATTTGTTTTGTAAGAAATAAATAAATGTTGGAAGTAGTAAAAGTCAATACGTAGTGCTTATGTTAGCAAAAATCTAAATTTTTAGGCTAAAAAGCATATTATAAGAGAATATGATGAACATCTAAAGTAATAATAAATAGATCAAACACAATTTTTTTCGATCTTCTCTTGCTCCTCTTCTTCCCACTTTCCTAATTCTAATTATTTTTTCTAAACCTTAAATAAAAAATGAAATTTCATAAAGACTTAACCTTGACATGCATGAGACACATTACCTCGAAGAAAATCAATTCCGAAGTTGGGAAACAACATCGCTCATAAGGGAAGCTCTAGGGCACAAAAGAGATGTTCGTGAGTGTAGGGCGTGGAATGGTGGAGAGGAGTTGGAGCAGTCGATCAACGATGTCTGAAGCAAGACACAAGCACGTCATCAAAAGGAGAATCCATTAGTTGAGTCATTATTGGCTAAATGTCGGTGCTAGAAAGAGGGGGCAATCACACAAAGATACGTGACAAGAATTAAGCATTTGGGAGAAATTATAATAATGGAGATGAATGGATGAAAACAAAATGATCCAAATTGCATCTTACTTGTGAGATGAAATTGAAGACCCCACTCTTTATTAGATCTCACTGGTGATAAATTTGTTTCTTACATCTTGTAATATTAATCTTTATTGTTATCCAAAATGTTCACCTCTCATGCTCACAATTCGTCAATATTACCTATTTTTCTTTAATAATTGAACAACAAGTCCACGGTTTGGTCACCAATTCTTCTTAAAATTTTGATGTATTAATGAATAGTAGGTTCCAATTCTTCCCTTAAATTTTACTTGTAATGATTAGTGGGAGTTAATATTCTGAATCTTTTGGTAGGTATCTTAATTACCATGTTATTCATTGCATCTTAGTTTGATTGTTTTGCACTGCATTTTTAGTTTGCATGCATGTTTCCTTTCTGCCATCATTGCATATTGTTGGCATCAATTTTTGATGTCACGAGTGTAAAGTGTCCACATGCACGGCTTAAGTTGATCTACGGTTCGTCCGCAACGTCCAGTGGCTCGAGACACTCACCCGGGACCTTTCGACACGTGTTGAGGGGCACGTAGTCGGGGTCATTTTATTAGGCTATGACTTTCGCTTAGGTGAAGGCCGGTCGACATTTGGGATGTCAGACGACTCTGATCGGGCCAAAAAAAATATTATGTGGCGCGTCGCACGTGATTTTGGCTTGAATTGGTCCGATCACTTGACGAAGTGGTCCAGATGACCCCGGATGATGAAACATCCCCCGCCAGTGTGTTTATAACGTCGATTTCACTTACGGAGGACGTTCACTTCGCTACAGCTTTGCAGGTGGGGTAAAAATGTGTAAATTATCGTTTTGGGCATGATAGTAATGAAAAGTGGTCTGGATGACCCCGAATGACGAAACGGACTGCGTCAACGCGTCCGGAACGTCGATTTTAGTCTGAAAGGACATTCATTCCGCCGTGAGGACATATACGGATGAAAAATACGTGAATGATAATTATAATAATATAAATATTGTTATATAATATAATATAATATATATATATTAATAACGTTATATTATTAACGTTATATTATTATATATTATTATATAAATATTATTATTATATAATAATATTATATATATTATCTCAGTTATTAAAAAAATGATTTTTTTTTTCTCCAGCTTCTTATGATAAAATTATATAATATATGTTATGATAATATTGTATATATTATATAATATGATAAAAAAAAATAAAAAGAAAAAAAAGGAAGAAAGCCTGCTCTCCAGGCGTGAAGAGTCCAAAAAAGAAAAAAAGCCATAGCCCTCTCGCGAGATCTAGCCCCGTCACCGAAGTCGGAACCGCCGGACCTCGCCTGCTACTCCTTCGCCGCCGACCTCATCGCCGGAGCTTCCTCCTTGCCGACGCAGCTTGCCGTCGTCCTTGCTTCGCCGACCGCAGCCCTCTCCATCTCATTTTGCGCGAAATAGTCAGCTTTGCTCCTCTGACTGCAGCTCCCTCACCGCCGTCGCTGCCTCTTTTCTCGCCGGCAAGCCTCTGCCGACCTTCTCCGACATCTCCAGCCTTTGTCGGGACTGCCGGCCTCCGTCGTTATTTCTTCTATTATCTTTTCCTTGGGACGGACCAACCTTGCAAGATCTCTTCACCTCGCCGTCGACGTCCAGTCGGTCTTCTTCTTCACCGGTGCTTAGCTTGTGACGAGACAGCCCTGCTACCACGTGCAGCCCCGAATTTCGCACTCCTCCGCATATTCAATATTTTCATTGTGTGTCGCCGACGAGCTAGCTCCTCCACCTCGTCGGCTCTCATTCCCCGGTGGTCGGAACTTCACCGGAGTGTCCTACCGTTGACGGACAGCAACGGTACATCGGCTTGAAGGGGCATGTGTGTCTTTTTTGTTGCGAGGAAATCTTCCCCTCTTTCACCGTCGTCGAGCAATCCTCTCTCGCGAAGGTACCTTTTTTTAGGTCGCATATTTTTATATGTTAAATTATTTATTTTTAGTACTTCGCATACCTCTTGCCCTCACTGTCTCCCCCATATTTTTGTTGTCTTATGCACGCCTTACGAGATACACTGGAGCATGAATTGGACGTCGGCGAGCTTGGAGCGAGCAAAGAAAACGCATCTACAACCGTCACGGTGGTGATATTTTCTACCTCATAGCCAGCCTCAGGAATAGTGTAGTTTAGGCGTGTGGGTTCGATCGCCCCCACGGGGTGCGGGCGCTGGCGTGGGTCGGCGTGACGACATGCCTGCGTGATGGATCGTTGGATTTCTTAGAGCCAGCCTTTAAGTTAGGACTTCCTGTGCGTGACCAAATACCCCTCCGTAGAGCCGAGTGTCCCCCTTTGTTGTGAGCCTTAGCACAAGTCCCGATGGGTCGGAGTCCCTCACTCCCCTTGCTTTGGATTTCCCCAGCTTTACTTGGAGAATTTGGGAGGTCGGACTTGGCAAAGCGAGAGGAGCTTTGTAGCTGGCTCGCTTTGCAAAGTGTGGAGGAGTTCGCAAAAATAGGAAAAACATTGTAGCTATCCTATTTCGCGACGTCGTGGAGAGTTTCCCCCTCGGAGATCCGAGGAGAAATTCCCCACATTTCCTCACCGAAGCAAAAAGCGGCGGTGCCGCACATCCAAGGGTCTAAACTTTAGGTCTCTCAGGTGAGGTCGTTAGTACAAGCATGACTCGCTATCATATGTGATCATTTGCACCTCATTGTTTGCATGTGCATGTCCTGTATGTTACATATTGTATGTCACATATCGCATCGACACTTGCATTTGCACTCTGCACCTTGCATTTGCATGTTGTATTTGCACTTGCACCGACACCACTAGCGCCTCGATCGGTCGTCTCGAACCGGTCAACACCATTTGTGCCTCGTTCAGTCATCCCGAATCGGTCGACTAATCACTTTGGTTCGATCGGCCACCACCCAGTCGACTGATCACCTGCATTTTTGTCTGTCTTTGCATTATATCACATGCTTGTCTGTTTGCATGTTGGACCATATGTGTTTGCATTTGCATTTGCATTTGCACTTGTGTGATTCTCCCTAGTGAGAATTACCATTGTCTCCGGGTCACTGCCGCCTCGGTACGCCTTTCTTCGGGTCACTGCCTCCACGGCACGAATCCTTTTTGGTCACTGCTGTCTCAGTACACCTTTCTTCGGGTCACTGCCTCAACGACACGCCCATCCCTTTTGGTCACTATCGCTACAGAACACCTTTCTTCGGGCCACTGCCTCCATGGCACGCCCATCCTTTTTGGTCATTGCTGCCTCAGTACATCTTTCTTCGGGCCACTGCCTTCACGACACGCCCATCCCTTTTGGTCACTGCCGCTACAGTACACCTTTCTTCGGGCCACTGCCTCCACGGCGCGCCCATCCTTTTAGGTCACTGCAGCCTCGACACACCTTCAGGCCGCTGCCTCTACGACACGCCTACTCTTCAGGTCACTGCCACTATGACACACTCATTTGTTCGGGTCGCTGCCTCCACGACATGCCCACCTTTTCCTGAGTCACTGCCTCGCAGTACACTCATCACTTCTATCACATGACTGATTGCATTTGCACTTGCATGTTTGCATGGATAGCGAGCCAGNTCTCTTTAAGGGTCTTCACCCACATAATTCTTAAATTGAATCACAAGTGATAATTAGCATATTCTTAGGGATAATTGAGACATCAATGTTCACTGAGCATTAAGGGTATTTACAAGATGAATTATTAAGNATATATTTCTTCGTCATCTTATACACAATTGTATTCATATTTTTTCATTTCTCATCATCTTAAATCTCAATTCTATTCCTCTTTAATAATTAATGTTACTTAATAAGACTATTTATTCAATTTTAAAATAATCAATATGCTAGTACAGACAACTTCAAGAGTTCACGTACATCCTCAAATATATATTATATGGTTACTTAAATTTATTTTAAGAAAAACATTAGATCTACTAGTGCATGCCTCGTTACAACTGAAGTGAAGAGCTTCTTGAGGCGAGCCTCACATTATCTGAGGCATGAGTATTATGTAGCACCCAAAAAGGCTTATACCTAATGAGGTGTAATCCTCGTTGCAAATTTTTCAAAAAGAGAATGAGGCGGACTCATATTGCACAATTTTAAACAATTTCTTTAAGATGTTGTTTTGTACCCTTTTGTAAAAGGTCAAGAATATTAATTAGTTGATTGGTTTTGTAAGAAATAAATAAATGTTGGAAGTAGTAAAAGTTGATACGTAGTGCTTATGTTAGCAAAAATCTAATTTTTAGGCTAAAAAGTATATTATAAGAGAATATGATGAACATCTAAAGTAATGATAAATAGATCAAACACAATTTTTTTCGATCTTCTCTTGCTCCTCTTCTTCACGCTTTCCTAATTCTAATTATTTTTTCTAAACCTTAAATAAAAAATGAAATTTCATAAAGACTTAACCTTGATATGCATGAGACACATTACCTCAAAGAAAACCAACTCCAAAATTGGGAAACAACATCGCTCATAAGGGAAGCTCTAGGGCACAAAAGAGATGTTAGTGAGTGTAGAGCGTGGAATGGTGGAGAGGAGTTGGAGCAGTCGATCAACGATGTCTGAAGCAAGACACAAGCACGTCATCAAAATGAGAATCCATTCGTTGAGTCATTATTGGCTAAATGTCGGTGCTAGAAAGAGGGGCAATCACACAAAGATAAGTGACAAGAATTAAGCATTTGGTAGAAATTATAATAATGGAGACGAATGGATGAAAACAAAATGATCCAAATTGCATCTTACTTGTGAGATGAAATTGAAGACCCCACTCTTTATTAGATCTCACTGGTGTTAAATTTGTTTCTTACATCTTGTAATGTTAATCTTTATTGTTATCCAAAATGTTCACCTCTCATGCTCACAATTCGTCAATATTACCTTTTTTTCTTTAATAATTGAACAACAAGTCCACGGTTTGGTCACCAATTCTTTCTTTAAATTTTGATGTATTAATGAATAGTAGGTTCCAATTCTTCCTTTAAATTTTACTTGTAATGATTAGTGGGAGTTAATACTCCGAATTTTTTGGTAGGTATCTTAATTATCATGTTATTCATTGCATCTTAGTTTGATTGTTTTGCACTGCATTTTTAGTTTGCATGCATGTTTCCTTTCTGNTGGAAAAGAGGTTTCCTTCCTTTTGATTCTCAAAGAATTAGAAAAAAGAAAAATGTGAAAGAATATACTCAAAATACTTGAATTTTGAAAACAAAAACTGCACTTTTCTTATTGTGAATCCTTATAAAACTTCCAAAATAATTAAACGATCCTTTAATAACCCCATAAATTTATGAACACAAACCGCAAGTCTTTGCATCTACTAACTAGTCCTTTTAAAAGTTGAAGACTTTAACTTTAACAAAGTCACAAGACTTAAACTTTTCTGAGAAAGGTTTAAAATTATGCAAGTGGGTATTGAGGCCTTTTTTGTTTGTGGAGCGTGGCAGAAGCCTCAAAACCAACAAATTATGCAAAATTAAAAAAATATTAAACTAAGTTCAAAATATATAATAAGAAATAACATATTAACATCCTAATCTATTAATACATTAAAATATAACATAATAACATTATAATATAGTAAAAATAAGAAATTATCCAATATAAAAAGAAACATAGTAACATCCAAACCTTAAATCATTAAATACAAATGGTTATATAAAAATAAAAAAATATAACATTCTAACAATTTAAAATACTCGATACAAGTAATCTCTCTCTCACTAATATTGCCCTCCATTGAAATAAAAAAATAACAAATCGCTAAGATTAGAAATTATAAATTCAAAAGTCCCATAGAATTGATATAATTCAATGAAACTTCATTAAAATCATCGGCATAACAGCTTATTTCTTCCTCATCTTATACACAATTGTATTCATATTTTTTCATTTCTCATCATCTTAAATCTCAATTCTATTCCTCTTTAATAATTAATGTTAGTTAATAAGACTATTTATTCAACTTTAAAATAATCAATATGCTAATATAGACAACTTCAAGAGTTCACGTACATCCTCAAATATATATTATATGGTTACGTAAATTTATTTTAAGAAAAACCTTAGATCTACTAGTGCATGCCTCGTTACAACTGAAGTGAAGAGCATCTTGTGGCGAGCCTCACATTATCTGAGGCATAAGTATTATGTAGCACCCAAAAAGGCTTATACCAAATGAGGTGTAATCCTCATTGCAAATTTTTCAAAAAGAGATTGAGGTGGACTCATATTGCACAATTTTAAACCATTTCTTTAAGATGTTTTGTACCCTTCTGTAAAAGGTCAAGAATATTAATTAGTTAATTTGTTTTGTAAGAAATAAATAAATGTTGGAAGTAGTAAAAGTCAATACGTAGTGCTTATGTTAGCAAAAATCTAAATTTTTAGGCTAAAAAGTATATTATAAGAGAATATGATGAACATCTAAAGTAATAATAAATAGATCAAACACAATTTTTTTCGATCTTCTCTTGCTCCTCTTCTTCCCACTTTCCTAATTCTAATTATTTTTTCTAAACCTTAAATAAAAAATGAAATTTCATAAAGACTTAACCTTGACATGCATGAGACACATTACCTCGAAGAAAATCAATTCCGAAGTTGGGAAACAACATCGCTCATAAGGGAAGCTCTAGGGCACAAAAGAGATGTTCGTGAGTGTAGGGCGTGGAATGGTGGAGAGGAGTTGGAGCAGTCGATCAACGATGTCTGAAGCAAGACACAAGCACGTCATCAAAAGGAGAATCCATTAGTTGAGTCATTATTGGCTAAATGTCGGTGCTAGAAAGAGGGGGCAATCACACAAAGATACGTGACAAGAATTAAGCATTTGGGAGAAATTATAATAATGGAGATGAATGGATGAAAACAAAATGATCCAAATTGCATCTTACTTGTGAGATGAAATTGAAGACCCCACTCTTTATTAGATCTCACTGGTGATAAATTTGTTTCTTACATCTTGTAATATTAATCTTTATTGTTATCCAAAATGTTCACCTCTCATGCTCACAATTCGTCAATATTACCTATTTTTCTTTAATAATTGAACAACAAGTCCACGGTTTGGTCACCAATTCTTCTTAAAATTTTGATGTATTAATGAATAGTAGGTTCCAATTCTTCCCTTAAATTTTACTTGTAATGATTAGTGGGAGTTAATATTCTGAATCTTTTGGTAGGTATCTTAATTACCATGTTATTCATTGCATCTTAGTTTGATTGTTTTGCACTGCATTTTTAGTTTGCATGCATGTTTCCTTTCTGCCATCATTGCATATTGTTGGCATCAATTTTTGATGTCACGAGTGTAAAGTGTCCACATGCACGGCTTAAGTTGATCTACGGTTCGTCCGCAACGTCCAGTGGCTCGAGACACTCACCCGGGACCTTTCGACACGTGTTGAGGGGCACGTAGTCGGGGGCATTTTATTAGGCTATGACTTTCGCTTAGGTGAAGGCCGGTCGACATTTGGGATGTCAGACGACTCTGATCGGGCCAAAAAAAATATTATGTGGCGCGTCGCACGTGATTTTGGCTTGAATTGGTCCGATCACTTGACGAAGTGGTCCAGATGACCCCGGATGATGAAACATCCCCCGCCAGTGTGTTTATAACGTCGATTTCACTTACGGAGGACGTTCACTTCGCTACAGCTTTGCAGGTGGGGTAAAAATGTGTAAATTATCGTTTTGGGCATGATAGTAATGAAAAGTGGTCTGGATGACCCCGAATGACGAAACGGACTGCGTCAACGCGTCCGGAACGTCGATTTTAGTCTGAAAGGACATTCATTCCGCCGTGAGGACATATACGGATGAAAAATACGTGAATGATAATTATAATAATATAAATATTGTTATATAATATAATATAATATATATATATTAATAACGTTATATTATTAACGTTATATTATTATATATTATTANAACACAAATTAGCTTATTTCTAGTTCGCCTTTATGAGCTAATCAATATATGCAATTACATACATATATTTTCTATTAGTTTTCTCCATTGAATTATTCATTATCGTTGCACCACTCTCTAAAAGTGAGAAATCTTTATTCTCGGCCTAGTGTGAAATTGATATCCCGATCCTAAGGGTTGATTTGGATTAGTTAGCCTTCACCGTTTTGGAAAAATAACTAGGAGATTCTTATTGGAAGCAAAGAACCAAAAGTAGCTGATAGTTCAAAGCATGTATCTTCTTTAACTTCGCGTTGGCCATCTCATAACTCAACCTAGGTGACTTTTGGGTAGAGTGATGACAATAGGTATCAAATATTTATAGCTGTAGATTTCTAGACAGTGAGTAAAACAATGCAAGTTAATACATTTTTACTACTTAAAACAACAAATCTTTGTATTAATGTTAAAATTCTTCTCTTACAAAATGGCACAACGAGAGAATGGAGTTTACAATGGACCGACCAATGTGTTGATAAAAGGTGATGCTGAGAGAATGTCAAGACAACCTCAGGATACTATAGAGACTAATGGAAAAAATTTTCATAAGCCGACATCAATACTCGTTCTATGATCACTATTAATATATCCGCCGGATTAACTCCAGAGTTAATGGCACATGCATGCCTTGCTTAAGTATGCTATGGGTGGAGTGTTTAACTTGATTAGTCAAGCAAAGTTGGGATACCAGTGGCATAAGGGCTCCTTGAAACTGAAGCTAGTAGAATTTCCGAGAAAGATTAACCTCTTTCTAATAGATAACTGGCACTTGTAGGTTGAGAAGGAAAATAAATCTTGCACTGGCGGTAGCATACAGACAAAAAGGGACGTTGGCCACTAGCGTACAGCTCAACGACATAAACAGGTCGTAATACCTCGGAGGAGTTCACGAAAGTTTTTCAAACTAAATGTATACTCATGTCAAATTGACCATAAATGATGCCCGGCTTGGATCAAATTGTTCAAACATATATAATGGTGGTTTCGTACAAGTTCAACTTTACTAACATGTCACACTGTATGCTGAAGTTGGTTCCTAGATAAGAGCAAATGTGCATTCTCTTTTGAAAGGGATAGAAAATTTCCATCCAGCAACTATTAAATTCCTTTGCAATGATAAATTATGAAGTGGTGGTGGAGGATATGCATTCTATCAAAAAAAGAGTTCAAAGAAAATACAATCCCAAAAGGACTTGGGAAAGAGAGAAGAAAGACCTTCAAAGGAGAAGGATCGTAGACAAAAAAGAATAACAGTTTTGCCCCAATATGTCATGCATGTGGAAAGGTACATAAAGGATAGTATTATTTGGGGAAAAAGCAATGTTTTATTGCAAAGACCATGGAAGCTTTGCATGGGATTTGTTCAAAATTGGAATAGACCAACACAATTTTATTGATAGAAGAGAGGATATTTAAGCCAAATTACAGCAGTCACAACATTAAAAGGAAATAAAGTAGAATAAAATAAATCGACAAGGAATAAAACAAAATAAAGAAAAAAAGGAAATTTATAATTGAGAGAATGGTAGGCAATAAATAATAAATATTAACGGCTAGAGATTTGATTGGGATATGATTGTCGTTATAAATTTAATACTACCCCTCAAGTTGAAACATAGACATCAATCATGTTCAACTTGGATTTGAAGTCATCAAACAAAGATCAAAGAAGATTCTTGGTAAAAATATCCATTAGTTGATCAATGGAGGGTACAAAAGGCACACAATTTTTCCCGGGTACAAAAGGCACACAAATTTTCCCAGGCTCAATTTTTTTCTTAATAAACTGTCTGTCAATCCCCACATATTTGGTACGATCACATTGAACTGGATTGTGAGAAATGCTGATGAAGGTCTTATTATCACATAATAGTTGTAGCGAGCAGAACTAAGTGTTGGGGTGTGTGTGGAGCCGAAGCACAAACAAGCACCCGACACATGCGCCAGGTTGTGGGTGCATATGCGCCCACTTATGGGTGCTCAAGCGCCCATTTAAGCACTCCTCACAGAAGAGTCGACGCATATGTGCCCACCTATAATGGGCACGTTGTTTTAATCCCGAGAGGCCGACACTTATGCACTAGCCTATTGGCGTATTGGCGCATAGGCTCCCAACATCAGGCGAGATACAGAGACTTTCGTACATAGGCACCAAGTCCGGGCGCCTATGCACTAAGAGCAATTTTTACACAAAATAATTGGTTTTTAAGCCAATTTTTAGCGGTTGCAGGGCCTATTTTCCTTTGATGTTCTTCGACAACTTTCTGGGGAAAGAGAAAAAGTTTGAGAGGAGGATTTTTAAAATCTCGGCGTGTGTTTTCGCGTCGGATCGGAGAGGGGAGATTGTGGAGCGCGAGCCCTCTAAGTTTCTTTGTGTGTAGAGAGGAAATTGTCGTGAGTCCTTTGTAAAATTTTCTGAAGTTCATAGTGAAATTTCTTGTGTGGTTTTGTGAATTTTTCCTGTTCTAGGGGTTTTTCATGTAAAATTCTCGTGAGTTTTTCGGGTTGTTTTGATTGTGTTTTTTATTTAAATTTTTGTTCTGATTTTTTCGAATATGTGTGATCTCATTATTTCATGGAGTGGTTTAGTTTAAAGATGATTCGAAACGAGGTAAAGTTTTGGAATTGTTTGTTTGTAATTTCTTATTAAATTGGTATCAAAGCCATGTTCGATTCAAGTGAGCAAAGTTCAAGGTGGAGAAGTTCAATGACACGAACTTCATTTTCTAGAAGACGCAGGTGGAGGATTTAATGTATCAGAAAAAATTATATTTGTCATTACAAGGAATCACAAGGAAGTCTGAGTTTATGCCTATGGAGGAATTAAAAGTGTTGGATCGAACGACATTAGGTTTGATCAGGTCAACGCTTTTCTCATCTATTTCATTCAATATTTCGAATGAAAACTACGGCGGATAACATGGCAGCACTGGCCAAGATGTATAAAAAATAATAAAGTTTTTATAATGAAGAAATTTTTAAAAATTGAGATGGTGGAAGGCAATTAAGTGACAGAGCATCTTAATAACTTCAACACTTTGGCGAGCCAGTTGTGTTCTGTGAGGATTAATTTGATGATGAGGTCAGAGCACTAGTGATACTATCTTCATTGTCGGACAGCAAGGATAGTTTGGTAACGACGGTGAGTAATTCTTCCTGGATTCAAAGATGAACTTTAATGATATTGTGAGTTTGATGCTGAATAAAGATGTTTGCAGAAAAACAATGAATGGTGAATCTTCAGGTTCTACGTTGAATGCTAATAACAGGGAAAGGAATATGGGCAACAATATGGACAGAAGCAGAGGAAGAGGTAGAGGCAAATCCAAGTCTAAGAAATGAAAGCACAGGAGAATGTCGGAATTGTGGTAAGAAAGGGCATTTCAAGAAATATTGAAAAGCTCCACATAAAGCTGGTGATTGAGGACAAGAAAGTAGTTACTCTATTAATGTCTCCACTGGTGAAATCCAAAGTAACTCCCCGGTGTTATCAGTCAATACTGAATTCTGGATAGTAGATTTGGGTGCATCTTTTCATGCTTGCCTCAATAAAGAGATATTTAAAAGCTATACTAAGAGTGATCTAGGGAATGTTTATTTGGGAGATAACAAATTCTACAGTATAGTAAGAAAGGGTGATGTTGATATCAAGTTGTTGAATGGAATAGTCTGGAAGCATACTAAAGTTAGACATTCTCCAAATTTAAATAGAAACCTTATCTTTGTGATAGTAATAGAGGAAATGAATGTCCTATAACAAAACCATATATGGGATGTCGTTGACCTTCAGTACCATGTTCAACTCTGATAGATCTTTCAGAGGAAGATTAACGACATCCCAGGCATAGTTCCACTAAAAGGGCATTCATCTCCTCCATCAAGATCAACAAGAGCAACTTCAATAGTACCAGAGATCTGATGGTCCGTCAGGATAGTGACCATTGCTCTGTAAAACAATGATAAAGTACGGAAAGAGATGTATTTTGCCTTAGAATAGCGGGAGCATGTCTGATTGCATATCTTACTCGGAGAAGTCGATGTCGCCCAAAGTGGAGTTAAGGTCCTACAAGAATGTAGCGGGTTCTAGAGTAGGAGCATTGAGGAGAAGATGGTACATTCATCGGATCCGGGAACTCAACAAATGGTACACTCACCAGGACATGGGACTCTTTAGTAGCAGGAACAATGGGGAGAACATCCATAAGACTAGGATAAGAGATAGTGTTTAAGAACCCAAGCTCCCCATCACTTGGGGCCAAGCTAGGAAAATAGGGAACACTTTTGAAAAAGAAGAAATCAACACTCACATAAATTTTGTTAATAGTAGGATCAAAACACTGATAACCCCTTTTGAGTAGCGAAGAATCCAAGGAAGATACATTTTATGGATCTGAGATTAAGTTTAATCAGATTGGGGACAATCTTCTGAACAAAGGCAATGCACCAAAAAATCTTAAGGTCTAATGTGGAGAAGTTTTGATTGGCAGTGAAGCATGATATCAGGATAGCCAATGGGGTTCAAAACTTGTGAATTTTATAGAAAACTCAATTTTATGAGATAGGTGGCAGTGACAATGACATCGTTCCAAAAATGCTTCGAGACATTGTATTGAAACATAATGGAGCGAGCAACATCGAGGATGTAACATTTCTTCCTCTTAGCCACCCCATTTTGTTGAGGAGTGTTTGTACATGAGCTATGGTGGAGGATGCCCTCACTCATCAATAATTCACCAAAAATAGAGTTGAAAAATGCACACACATTTTCAATTTGAAGGACATGAATATGAGTTTTGAATTGAATTAAAATAAATGTGTAGAAGCTTTGAAAAGTGACGACAACATCCAATATGCCTTTTAAAATTTAGATCCACATCATTTGAGTGTGGTCAACAATCAAAGTCATGAACCACCTTTTAATGGTATAACTGGGAGTGCGAGAAGATCCTCATATGTCACTATGAATGAGGGAGAAATGAGTGTATGGAGTGTGTGGCATGAGTAATAGACCCGATAATGTTTGACTAACTGACATGTTTCACAATTAAAATAGAATGATTTTTAATAAAAAAATATCAAAAGATACAACATTTTTAAATATTGAAAACCATGATGGCCTAAACGACAATGCAATAACATAATAGGATATTGTGTTATTATTTTTCACGTTCTTCTCTTGGAAGTAGTTGAATCCGGCTACTCTCTTAGTGTTTCTAATCATCCTCCCCGAACGACGATCCTAAAAAACACAATCATTGAAAGAGAAGTTAGCAACGCAATCAACAGTATTCATCAATTGCTGGCAGATAACAAGTTACATTGCAACTGAGGAAAATGTACAACAAACTCCAGAGTAAGATCAATTGTTAATAAAATCGACTCTTTTAGCATCAATGGAACTACAAAAACCATCACCAATTCTGACTATATATTTTCCAGAGCAAGGATAATAACTCGAGAAATTTTGTTAACATCCAATCATGTGATCCGTGGCTCCTAAATTAATAATCTATAAATTAGAGGGGGAATAAACTGTGAGAGTTATAGAAAGAGTACTTTGTTAGACATGGGAGGTCAACATATTTGAAGAAACTTGATTGGCACCAATAAGCTTTATCAATTGCTCCACTTGGTTTGTCGGTGACTCAAAGGATTTTGGAATGTTCCGTGTAGGAGTCGGTTGAGTTGTACCTTGTTCGATCGTAATCATGAGTCACTTGGCAGCAGAGGATTTGGCTGAAGGTTTATACGTCAGTTTACTGTGAAGTTTCCAACATTTATCCAGATTGTGGATGGGTTTGTGATAATAATCACAAGTGAGGTAATCGATTCACGATGGCATAATCAAAGCGGATGACTCAGCTGAAGGTGTAGAAGTGTCGAGCATATAAGTCTTCTGCTCTCTTCCTGATGAATCTCGATGAAAGCAATGCAAGCAGAAGGAAGAGGATCCCGACCAAGAATAAGACTCTAAACCTCGTCAAAATCTTTATTAAGGCCATCAAGGAATTAGAACATACAACTTTTTCTACGATCTTCTGGAAGAGGAACAAGTCAATAGGTGAATAACAAGGGTAGTCGTAGTACAGGTTGCATTTCATTCATAATGCAACAAGGTCATTATAGTACTGGGTCACGGTCCTTGACTTCTATTTTACCTCCCATATCCTTTTAGATACCTCATTGAGCTGACCAGAATTTCCTACATCCGAGTAGGTATCACGAACAGTCGTCCAAAGAACACTAGCTGAGAAAGAACATGTATGAATGACCAGCTGATGTTTTCATGGAGTTTATCAATCATGAGATGACCATGGAGTTCTCGACCTCCCAAATTCCATATGTTGGGTCGGACTTTGGAGGCTCAAGAATCATACCTTTGAGGTGACCGAACTTCTCATGTCCTTTGATGAACAAAGAGACTGCTTGGGACCATCGGAGGAAGTTGTTGTCATTCAACTTATGAGTTGTGATTAAGAAATTCATGTTAGTTTTTTATCCTGAGGCCTGCAAGGGAGCGGAGGTTGGAGTCGATCTTCCAATGGAATCAAAAACACATCCTGAAGGTGGCCCAGTGTTGGACGAAGTTGTCATACTTCCTACTGCGCCAA
The DNA here is from genome assembly GCA_002079205.1 of Phalaenopsis hybrid cultivar. Taxonomy (NCBI): domain Eukaryota; kingdom Viridiplantae; phylum Streptophyta; class Magnoliopsida; order Asparagales; family Orchidaceae; genus Phalaenopsis; species Phalaenopsis hybrid cultivar. The sequence goes on from JXCR01044530.1 coordinate 226,033, forward strand.
AGGAGACGTGGTTGTAATTCTGAGCCATCAACGAATTCAAGCAGAATCGTTGGTAGACGGGTACAACTACATGTGTCTGAACACCTGCACGGATGTTGGACAGTCTCCGTAGAAATCTGTTGCTGGTGGGAGAAGGTGTCAAACAAGCAACAGAGAGAACCTTCAAGTATCCAGTGACTTGGTCTTGCATATGGAAGGCGGAGGCTTGTTCTTGTTGACGGAAGGCGGAGGCTTGTTCCTGCAGACGGAAAGAGCAGGGAACCAGCGGTTTGCTCTTGCAGACGAAAGACTGAGGAACCGGCGATTTGCTCTTGCAGACAAAAAATAGAAGGAATCAGCGACTGCTCCTGTTGATTTCAGAAGTGGCCGACGACTACAGGGAACTGCCAGTGGAGACCGGCGACTAGGAGTCTTTACGTGGTCAACTGCAGCTCGGATTTAGAGTTAGGCTCTGATACAATGTTAAAAATTGGAATAGCCAGCATAATTTTATTGATAGAAAATGAGGTATTTAAACACAATTACAGTAGACACAACAAAAGAAAGAAATATAGCAAAATAAAATAAATAGGAAAAAAATAAAACAGAATAAAGTAAAAAGGAATGCATAATAAGAAAATAGTAGGTAAAAAATAATAAATATTAACGGATAGGGATTTGATTGGGATTTGATTGTCATTATAAATCTAATAGGATTGCCCTTGGAAGTGCTTGTGAGTAACGAATGTGATTCAAAGAAGTGCATTGCCGACAAGAAGTATAATGGAAGGAGCAAGAACATAGAGGCTTAGAACTCAATATGTTTAAAACAACCAATCAATCAATCCTAAAATTTTTATACTGGCTTACCACAAGTCCAAGAGAAAACCCCGCCTCATTATTTGTACAATATAAAATTGAGATAAGTTTATACATATATTTTTGTTTGATTTAAAAGCATCTCAATTATTTCTAGCTGAATTAACTTGCCAAGAATTAGGAGTTCTACTTCGCCCTATCCTACTGTTGACTGGTGGCAACTATGAGGTTGTACATCAAATGCATGAGACATTGTGTTATCAACAATTTGCATTCATTTCATCTCCATTTATTTTACCTATGATCGAGTTTAATGCAATCCTCATAATGAATTAGTTATCTTAACACTTTGCCCACATAGACAGCTGCAAGAAGAAAATTAACTTAAAAATACCAAATAAACTTAGCCTCATTATATCTTTGAGTGTTGAGTGCTATCACTTATAGTACTTGTCCTTAAGGTGTGCAGGTCGATTGCTAAGGGTTCTCAGACATACCTCATCCATCTTTTCAGTGAGAAGATAGAGTTGTTGGACTTTAAGATACGCATGTTGAAGATTGCTTGGATCTTTTCCTAACGGACTTGATTTAGGAAATTATTGAAGCTTTAGGAACAAACAATATATATTATCTAAGTTTATAAGGAACAGAAATGGCATTATTTCTCAATTATTGGGTTCCACAAATTATGTAGCACAAAAAAATATATTCCAAGCGAGTAATGGCATCATTATAAGCTAATTTATCTGAAATGTTGAANTCTCTTCGTGACACCCTTTAGATCCTTCGAATCTTTAGGAAGGGGTCGGTATGACGACCCCGTCAAAGTCATACTATACCCAGACCTACCCCGCACTTAGATACTAGGCTGACGCACTTTTCGTTAGATGATGTGCTAGGCTAGGATTTAGGGTGCTAGGTAGTTTTTTTGATGCCTGACTATTGTTTTTTGTTGGTTTTGTTGTCCTCAGGTATCTTTCTTTTGCATTATGCTTGTGTTGTGTCTGCATGCTGCATATGTATGGTAGTATGTTAGAGCGTTCTTCTACAGGGAGCCATACCTATTTATTTGCACACACACATGTATCGTTATAGGGGAGCAAGTAATGATTTCTGACCCTTCTACTTGCAGGTGCTATTAGCTCCCCCACTTTTAAGGCATGACTGATACGTTATTTACATGTGAGTTTTCCCACTGACACTTGTTTTCATGCAGGATTGAGTCTTTTTCTTTTCTCTATGTACTTTTTAAAGTCTAGGAGAGTCTTGTAGCAGAAATAAGATATGGGCACGAGTTTCAAGACATTTGGCGCGGGAATCACGTTGAGGGGACCAGGAGCAGATGCTCGTGCCCCGTATCTTAATTCTGCATTTTATATTGATGTATAGAATTAGGACCGAACGTGTATATGCGGAGTCCGGCCGCCCTTATCTTTTCTGGGACATGTTGCCGACCCAGCGGCACCGACCTGTTTATTATTTTGATTTGGCTTGTTTTGCTTTTTTGCATCATATCGCATGTCTGCACTTGCATGTGTTTTCCTTGTTTCTTTCTGTGGTTTATCTGGGATTTCATGATATAATCTAGGCTCATTAAGGACCCTAAAATTGTAACTTTCTATAAAATCCTAAATAAAATATTCAAGATAATTAAAATTTAGGATTAAAATATTCAGGCTTTAAAAACTACAATATTTACTTTCATACATATACTAATAGAGTCTCCACAATACTTAAGGACCGCTCTAGATAACTACATCATATTTGCATGTCCCGAGGAGTCCCCGTGCTTCTCCAACCTGACTGACCCAGCATACCTCTTTATAGGTGGTTGTCTAGTGCGCTTAGGATGTTAGAAGGCTCCCTGACCCAAACAGGGTTTAAGTCCTTTTGTTTGGAGCGTTTTTAGCTTTGTAGCTGAACCTCCATTTTCTTTTCCTTCCTGAGGCATCATTGTCATTTTGGCAGGTATAAGTCCCACGTCTTGAAGCTCCAGTTTTTAGTCATAGGATAATTTCTTTCCTTTGATCGTAGGGCTACCGAGGTTCTCGTGGATGACACAATTCACGGATTGCTGATCGGGGATCTCAGGACGTGTTGGGTCGACTACCTTCACGACCAGGTAGACTTATGGTCCTAGTTGCTGTGGATGACGGGTCCATGGTACCCCGACCGAGTTACTTCTACCTTTTAGGATCACTCTACCATCCTTTTTGTTGAGCCTCATTTGAGCCATGTCGCTCATTGACTTCGTTGATATCACCTTGACGGCCTGATGCCGATGAGCTGTCGCCCATTTGGGATACAACGATTTGTCCTCTGCCCTTATAGCCCGGACGTGCTTTGACGTGTTGGGATATCCCCGCTAAGATGATTTAGGTTATTTCGTGGGCCCCGTGTGTCAATGAGCCACTACCTATTTGGGATGTGAGAGACTCACTTTCTGCCCGATGGCTTAGCGCGAGCTTTGAAGCATCGGGACTATTCCCACACGGAATAACCTTCCTTTGAGTACCTATTGCCCCAAGTTCACGATAATCTAAGCGAAACTCTTTTTATCGAGAGTATTCTTGGGTACCCCCTAAAATGTAATTGACCAAGTTGGGTACCCTTTTGGGAGTGCTCTTGATCCCAGAACAGACACCTACACCTGAATCTCTGGTTATGGGTAGTCTACGTAGGTATTCTTTCACGGATATCGGTTAAGGTGCTTTCGCCCGATCTTGTTTGGACGGACACTCTTAACCTATCTTTGCGAGGTTTACCGCACGTAGACTCTTCACGTTTTGTGTTTTCTCTTGTTTGTCGCATTGACGTATGTCCCTTTTTATTCAATTCCTCTCCTTTTGGAATCATTGATTTGATTCGGGAGGGAGATTTATTCGAATGGGGGAAGTATACAAGGAGTCGACAGGCTGTCGACTCCTTCTAAAATAAAAGAGAGAAAAACAAACAAAAACACATATTTATTTTCTTATGCACTAGTATATTTTTTTTCCATAATCAACAATGCAATTTTACAATGTAGAATTCTTGAACATGGGGAGAATTATTTCAGGATAATAAATGAATATGTATTAATGAGTTATCACTTATCTTAGAAATTTGTATTAAAAATTAATGATGAATTTATTTATTAATATAAAAGGGTGAAAAAAATAATGCAGTGATAGTAACTACACAAAATAGTTTATTTCTAGTTCGCCTTTATGAGCTAATCAATATATGCAATTACATACATATATTTTGTATTAGTTTTCTCCATTGATTTATTCATTATCGTTGCACCACTCTCTAAAAGTGAGAATTCTTTATTCTCAGCCTAGTGTGAAATTGATAACCCGATCCTAAGGGTTGATTTGGATTAGTTAGCCTTCACCGATTTGGAAAAAGAACTAGGAGATTCTTATTGGAAGCAAAGAACCAAAAGTAGTTGATAGTTCAGAGCATGTATCTTCTTTAACTAAGCGTCGGCCATCTCATAACTCAACCTAGGTGACTTTTGGGTAGAGTGATGACAATAGGTATCAAATATTTATAGTCGTAGATTTCTAGACAGTGAGTAGAACAATGCAAGTTAATACATTTTTACTACTTAATACAACAAATATTTGTATTAATGTTAAAATTCTTCTCTTACAAAATGGCACAACGAGAGAATGGAGTTGACAATGGAGAGACCAATGTGTTGATAAAGGGTGATGCTGAGAGAATGTCAAGACAACCTCAGGATACTATAGAGACTAATGGAAAAAATTTTCATAAGCCGACATCAATACTCGTTCTATGATCACTATTAATATATCCGCCGGATTAACTCCAGAGTTAATGGCACATGCATGCCTTGCTTAAGTATGCTATGGGTGGAGTGTTTAACTTGATTAGTCAAGCAAAGTTGGGATACCGGTGGCATAAGGGACGTTGTAATAGATTACTGACACTTGTAGGTTGAGAAGGAAAAGAAATCTTGCACTGGCGGTAGCATACCGACAAAAAGGGACGTTGGTCGCTAGTGTACAGCTCAACGACATAAACAGCTCGTAATACCTTGGAGGAGTTCCCGAAAGTTTTTCAAACTAAATGTATACTAATGTCAAATTGACCATAAATGATGCCCGGCTTGGGTCAAATTGTTCAAACATATATAATGGTGGTTTCGTACAAGTTCAACTTTACTAACATGTCACACTGTATGCTAAAGTTGGTTCCTAGATAAGAGCAAATGTGCTCTCTCTTTTGAAAGAGATAGAAAAATTCCATCCAGCAACTATTAAATTTCTTTGCAATGATAAATTATGAAGTAGTGGTGGAGGATATGCATTCTATCAAAAAAGGAGTTCAAAGAACATACAATCCCAAAAGGACTTGGGAAAGAGAGAAGAAAGACCTTGAAAGGAGAAGGATCGTAGACAAAAAAGAATAACAGTTTTGCCCCAATATGTCATGCATGTGGAAAGGTACATAAAGGATAGTATTATTTGGGGACAAAGCAATGTTTTATTGAAAAGACCATGGAAGCTTTGCATGGGATTTGTTGAAAATTGGAATAGGCCAACACAATTTTATTGATAGAAGAGAGGAGATTTAAACCAAATTACAGCAGTCACAACATTAAAAGGAAATAAAGTAGAATAAAATAAATAGAAAAGGAATAAAATAAAATAAAGAAAAAAATGAAATATATAATTCAGAGAATGGCAGGCAATAAATAATAAATATTAACGGCTAGGGATTTGATTGGGATATGATTGTCGTTATAAATTTAATACTACCCCTCAAGTTGAAGCATAGACATCAATCATGTTCAACTTGGATTTGAAGTCATCAAACAAAGATCAAAGAAGATTCTTGGTAAGAATATCCACTAGTTGATCAATGGAGGGTACAAAAGGCACACAAATTTTCCTGGGTACAAAAGGCACACAAATTTTCCCGGGTACAAAAGGCACACAAATTTTCCCGGACTCAATTTTTTTCTTAATAAACTGTCTGTCAATCCCCACATATTTAGTACGATCACATTGGACTGGATTGTGAGAAATGCTGATGAAGGTCTTATTATCACATAATAGTTGTAGCGAGCAGAACTAAGTGTTGGGGTGTGTGTGGAGCCGAAGCACAAACAAGCACACATGTGCCAAGTTGTGGGTGCATGCCGCCCACTTCTGGGTGCTCAAGCGCCCATTTAAGCGCTCCTCACAGAAGAGTCGGCTCATATGTGCCCACCTATAATGGGCGCGCTGTTTTAATCCTGAGAGGCCGCACTTATGCACTAGCCTATTGGCGCATAGGCGCCCAACATCAAGCGCAATACAGAGACTTCCGTGCATAGGCACCAAGTCGGGCGCCTATGCACTCAGAGCAATTTTTACACGAAATAATTGATTTTTAAGCCAATTTTGAGCGGTTGCAGGGCGTATTTTCCTTTGATGTTCTTCGACAACTTTCTGGGGAAGAAGAAAAAAGTTTGAGAGGAGCATTTTTAAAATCTCGGCGTGTGTTTTCGCGTCGGATCGGAGAGGAGAGATTGTGGAGCAAAAGCCCTCTAAGTTCCTTTGTGTGTAGAGAGAAAATTGGCGCGAGTCATTTGTAAAATTTTCTGAATTTCATAGTGGAATTTCTTGTGGTGTGGTTTTGTGAATTTTTCCTGTTCTCAGGGTTTTTCATGTAAAATTCTCGTGAGTTTTTCTGATTGCTTTGATTGTGTTTTTTTTTTTAATTTTTGTTCTGGTTTATTCAAATATGTGTGATCTCATTATTTCGTGGAGTGGTTTAGTTTAAAGATGATTCGAAACAAGGTAAAGTTTTGGAATTGTTCATTTGTAATTTCTTATTAAATTGGTATTAGAGCCAGGTTCGATTCAAGTGGGAGCAATGACTGAGAAGCAAGGTTCAAGGTGGAGAAGTTCAATGACACGAACTTCATTTTCTAGAAGACGCAGGTAGACGATTTAATGTATCAGAAAAAATTATATTTGTCGTTACAAGGAATCACAAGGAAGTCTGAGCTTATGCCTATGGAGGAATGGAAAGTGTTGGATCGAACGACATTAGGTTTGATCAGGTTAACGCTTTTCTCATCTATTGCATTCAATATTGTGAATGAAAACTACGGCGGTATCATGACAGTACTGCCCAAGATGTATAAAAAACCTTCTGCTTCTAATAAGGTTTTTATGATGAAATTTTTTTAAAAAATTGAGATGGTGGAAGGCAATTAAGTGACAGAGCATCTTAATAACTTCAACACTTTGACGAGCCAGTTGTGTTTTGTGAGGATTAATTTGATGATGAGGTTAGAGCACTAGTGATACTATATTCATTGTCGGACAGCTAGGATAGTTTGGTAACGACGGTAAGTAATTCTTCCTGGACTTCAAAGATGAACTTTAATAATATCGTGAGTTTGATGTTGAATAAAGATGTTTGTAGAAAAACAACGAACGGTGAATCTTCAAGTTCTACATTGAATGCGGATAACAGGGAAAGAAATATGAGCAATAATATAGGCAGAGGCAGAGACAGATCCAAGTCTGAGAAATGAAAGCACAGGAGCATGTCGGTATTACGGTAAGAAAGGGCATTTCAAGAAAGATTGAAAAGCTCCACGTAAAGCTGGTGATTGAAGACAAGAAAGTAGCTACTCTATTAATGTCTCCACTGGTGAAATCCAAAGTAACTCCTTGGTGTTATCAGTCAATACTGATTTCTGGATAGTAGATTTGGGTGCATCTTTTCATGCTTGCCTCAATAAAGATATACTTAAAAGCTATACTAAGAGTGATCTAGGGAAAGTTTATTTGAGAGATAACAAAGTCTACAGTATAGTAAGAAAGGGTGATGTTGATATCAAGTTGTTGAATGGAATAGTCTGGAAGCATACTAAAGTTAGACATTCTCCAAGTTTAAATAGAAACCTTATCCTTGTGAAAGTAATAGAGGAAATGAATGTCCTATAACAAAACCATACATGGGATGTCGTTGACCTTCAGCACCAAGTTCAACTCTGATGGATCTTTCAGAGAAAGATTAACGACATCCCAGGTATAGTTCCGCTAATAGGGTATTCATCTCCTCCATCAAGATCAACAAGAGCAACATCAATAGTACCAGAGATCTGATGGTCCGTCAGGATAGTGGTCATTGCTCTGTAAAACAATTATAAAGTACGGAAAGAGATGTATTTTGCCTTAGAATAGCGGGAGCATGTTTGATTGCATATCTTACTCGGAGAACTCGCCTCCTCATTCGGAGGAGGGGTCGCACTGATGATGTCGCCCAAATTGGAGTGAAGGTCCTACAAGAATGTAGCGAGTTCTAGAGTAGGACCATTGAGGAGAAGATGGTACATTCATTGGATCCGAGAACTCAGCAAATCGTACACTCACCAGGACATGGGACTCTTTAGTAGTAGGAAAAATGGGGAGAACATCCATAGGACTAAGATAAGAGAGTGTTTAAGAACCCAAGCTCCCCATCACTTGGGGCCAAGCTAGGAAAATAGGGAATACTTTTGAAGAAGAAGAAATCAATACTCACATAAATTTTGTTAATGGTATGATCAAAACACTAATAACCCCTTTTGAATAACGAAGTATCCAAGGAAGATACATTTTATAGATCTGAGATTAAGTTTACTTAGATTGGGGACAATCTTCCGAACAAAGTCAATGCACCAAAAAAACTTAAGGTCTAATGTGGAGAAGTTCTGATTGGCAGTGAAGCATGATATCAGGATAGCCAAAGGGGTTCAAAACTTGTGAATTTTATAGAAGACTCTATTTTACGAGATGGGTGGCAGTGACAATGAAATCGTTCCAAAAACGCTTCGGGACGTTGTATTGAAACATAAATGAGCGAGCAACATCGAGGATGTGACATTTCTTCCTCTCAGCCACCCCATTTTGTTGAGGAGTGTTTGTACATGAGCTATGATGGAGGATGCCCTCACTCATCAATAATTCACCAAAAATAGAGTTGAAAAATTCACAGACATTGTCAATCTGAAGGACCTGAATATGAGTTTTGAATTGAATTAAAATAAAGGTGTAGAAACTTTGAAAGGTGACGACAACATCAAATATGTCTTTTAAAATTTAGACCCACGTCATCTGAGTGTGGTCAACAATCAAAGTCATGAACCACCTTTTAATGGTATAGCTGTGAGTGCGAGAAGGTCTCCATAGGTTACTATGAATGAGGGAGAAATGAGGGTAAGGAATGTGTGAGATGAGTAATGAACCCGATAATGTTTAACAAATGACATGTTTCACAATTAAAATAGAATGATTTTTAATAAAAAATATCAAAAGATACAACATTTTTAAATATTGAAAACCATGATGGCCTAAACGACAATGTAATAACGTAATGGGATATTGTGTTATTATTTTTCGTGCTCTTCTCTTAGAAGTAGTTGAATCCAACTACCCTCTTAGTGTTTCTAATCATCCTCCCCGAACGACGATCCTAAAAAACACAAACCGTTGAAAGAGAAATTAATAACACAATCAACATCATTCATCAACTTGCTGGCAGATTACAAGTTACATTGCAATTGGGGAAAATGTACAACAGACTCCAGGGTAAGATCGGTTGTTAATAAAAACGACCCTTTTACCAGCAATGTAACTACAAAAAACATCACCAATTCTGACTATATCTTTTCCAGAGCAAGGATAATAAGTCGAGAAATTTTGTTAACATCCAGTCATGTGATCTGTGGCTCCTGAATCAATAATCTATAAACTAGAGGAGGAATAAACTGTGAGAGTTATAGAAAGAGTACTTTGTTGGACATGGGAGGTCAACATATTTGAAGAAACTTGATTGGCACCAATAAGCTTTATCAATTGCTCCACTTGGTTTGTGGGTGACTCAAAGGATTTTGGAATGTTCCGGGTAAGAGTCGGTTGAGTTGTGCCTTGCTCGATCGTCATCGTGAGTCACTTGGCAGCAGAGGATTTGGCTGAAGGTTTATACGTCAATTTACTGTGAAGTTTCCAACATTTATCCAGAGTGTGGTTGGGTTTGTGACAATAATCACAAGTGAGGTAATTGATCTGAGATGGCATGATCAAATCGGATGACTTAGCTGAAGGTGTAGAAGTGTCGAGCATATAAGTCTCCTGCTCTCTTCCTGATGAATCTTGATGAAAGCAATGCGAGCAGATGAAGAGGGTCCCGACCAAGAATACGACTCTAAACCTCGTCAAAATCTTTGTTAAGGTCATCAAGGAATTGAACCATACAACTTTTTCTACGATCTTCTGGAAGAGGGACAAATCAATGGGTGAATAACAAGGGTAGTCGTAGTGCAGGCTGCATTCCATTCATAATGCAATAAGGTCATTATAGTACTGGGTCACGGGCCTTGACCTCTGTTTTACCTCCCATATCCTTTTAGATACCTCATTGAGCTGACCAGAATTTCCTACATCCGAGTAGGTATCACGGACAGTCGTTCAAAGAACACTAGTTGAGAAAGAACATGTATGAATGACTAGCTGATGTTTTCATGGAGTTTATCAATCATGACATGACCATGGAGTTCTCGACCTCCCAAATTCCATATGTTGGGTCGGTCTTTGGAGGCTCACGAATCATACCTTTGAGGTGACCGAACTTCTCATGTCCTTTGATGAACAAAGAGACTGCTTGGAACCATCGAAGGAAGTTGTTGTCATTCAACTTATGAGTTGTGATCAAGAAATTCATGTCGGTTTCTGGTCCTGAGGCCTGCAAGGGAGCGGAGGTTGGAGTCGATCCTCCAATGGAATCAAGAACACATCCTGAAGGTGGCCCAGTGTTGGACGAATTTGCATACTTCCTACTGCGCCAAAGGAGACGTGGTTGTAATTCTAAGCCATCAACGAACTCTAGCAGAATCGCTGGTAGACAGGTACAACTGCATGTATCTGAAAACCTGCACGGATGTTGGACAGTCTCCGTAGAAATCTGCTGTTGGTGGGAGAAGGTGTCAAACAAGCAACAGAGAGAACCTTCAAGTATCCAGTGACTTGGTCTTGCATATGGAAGGCGGAGGCTTGTTCTTGTTGACGGAAGGCGGAGATTTGTTCCTGCATACGGAAAGAGCGGGGAACCAGCGGTTTGCTCTTGCAGATAGAAGGCTGAGGAACCGGCCATTTGCTCTTGCTGACGAAAAGTAGAATGAACTAGCAACTGCTCCTGTTGATTTTAGAAGTGGTCGACGACTACAGGGAACCACCAGTGGAGACCGGCGACTAGGAGTCTTTGCGTGGTCAACTGCAGCTCGGATTTAGAGTTAGACTCTGATACTATGTTAAAAATTGGAATAACCAGCATAATTTTATTGATATAAAAGGAGGTATTTAAACCTAATTACAGTAGGCATAACAAAAGAAATAAATAGAGCAAAATAAAATAAATAGGAAAGAAATAAAACAGAATTAAGCAAAAAGGAATGTATAATAAGGAAATAGTAGGTAAGAAATAATAAATATTAACGGATAGGGATTTAATTGGGATTTGATTGTCATTATAAATCTAATAGGATTGTCCTTGGAAGTGCTTGTGAGTAACGATTGGAAGTGCTTGTGAGTAACGAATGTGATTCAAAGAAGTGCATTGCCGACAAGAAGCATAATGGAAGGAGCAAGAACATAGAGGCTTAGAACTCAATATGTTTAAAACAACCAATGAATCAATCCTAAAAATTTTATACTAGCTCACCACAAGTCCAAGAGAAAACCCCACCTCATTATTTGTGCGATATAAAATTGAGATAAGTTTATACATATATTTTTGTTTGATTTAAAAGCATCTCAATTATTTATAGCTGAATTAACTTGTCAAGAATTAGGAGTTCAACTTCGACCTATCCTACTGTTGACTGGTGGCAACTATGAGGTTGTACATCGAATGCATGAGACATTGTGTTATCAACAATTTGCATTCATTTCATCTCCATTTGTTTTACCTATGATCGAGTTTAATGCAATCCTCATAATGAATTAGTTATCTTAACACTTTGCCCACATAGACAGCTGCAAGAAGAAAATTAACTTAAAAATACCAAATAAACTTAGCCTCATTATATCTTTGAGTGCTGAGTGCTATCACTTATAGTACTTGTCCTTAAGGTGTGCAGGTCGATTGCTAAGGGACCTCAGACATACCTCATCCATCTTTTCAGTGAGAAGATAAAGTTGTTGGACTTTAAGATACGCATGTTGAAGATTGCTTGGATCTTTTCCTAACGGGCTTGATTTAGGAAATTATTGAAGCTTTAGGAACAAACAATATATATTGTCTAAGTTTATAAAGAACAGAAATGGCATTATTTCTCAATTATTGGGTTCCACAAACTATGTAGCACAAAAAAATATATTCCAAGCGAGTAATGGCATCATTATAAGCTAATTTATCTGAAATGTTGAAAGACTAGACTTTGAATCTTTAAACTCCTTGCAATAAAATTATTGGAGCAATGACTAATTTTTCAGAATAAAATTTCACTATTTATTATACATAAAAGCATACCTCAACAATTTCACAAAGGCTATATAGGCAAGCTTTCATTAATCTTCTCCCACAACTCGGCATTCCTCGAGAATTTCCCCTTCACCATTCCAAGAATCTCCCTAGCCTCCCTGACCTGTGAAGTACTTACAAGCCCATCCACAAGTACCTTCATCGTAGAAAACCGTGGCACCCAGTTCCTTTCCATGCTCTCCCTGCACACCTCAAAAGCCGAAGCGAAATCCCCACCTTTACAAAGATAATGTACCAAACTAAAATAACAACTACTCTGTGGAGCAATCCCTCTCCTGCCCATCTCCTTAAACACCTTCTTTGCCTCATCCAAATTTCCTATGCAACAATACCCTAACACCAAATGATCATAAGTCTCACAATTCGGCTTCCTACGCCTAACTCTCATCTCCCTCAACAACTCCTTCGCCTCATCCGGTCGCCCAAGCTTGCATAAGCTCTGAATTCTAATATTATATATAGACAACCCTGCATGCCGGCCATGCTTTTTCATCAACCAAAGAACCTTCTTCACGTCATCACTCCGCTCTTCGCGGTAAAACCCCGCGAGAGCGATGCTGAATGTAGTTAGATTCGGCTTGATTCCTTTGCGGACCATTTCATCCAAATATGAATAAAACGCTCTGGATCCTCCGGACTCGCAGAAGGCCTTTGTGACAGTGTTGTAGGTGACAATATTTGGTTTAATACGGTACGAAACAGGGAAGTCGCGGAAGAATTCACCGGCTCGGCGGTGTTTATTGGAAAGGATGCAAGCGAAAAGGAGCGAATTGAGAGAGCGGAGAGAAGGGGACAAGCGGAAGGCGGCGATGGCGTCGTCGAGGAGACCAGCTTGGCCGAAGAGAGAGATGGCGTGGGGAAGATGGTGACCCGAGTGTAGGAGAGGCGCGAGGAAGGAGCGTAGGTGGCGGGGGGACGAAGAAAGGGAGGAAACGGCGACGGAAAGAGCCGCGCGGCCGAGATGGTGGTCGGGGGAGATATATGCGGAGCGGCAGATTGTGAGGATTCTAGAGGGATCGGTCTCCGATTTGAGGAGGGAGATTGCCGCTAAGGCGCGTTGCTTGAGATCGCCGACGGCGAGGGGGTGGACGGAGGGCGGTGGAGAGGTGGGGGTGGAATCGGAGGGAAAGAGACAAAGGGATTCGTGTTGGGAGGGTGCGATTGAGAGGCGGCGAGGTGGGAGGTAGAAGAAGGAACGACGGAGGACAAACTGTGGCGGCATAGACGATCGAGGGTGGCCGCCTGAGCCTTCGGCAATATGCGGGTAAGGGTTTATAAACTATCATACTTACATACAAAACACTATGATGTTTTAAATAATATATAAGAAAGATATATCTCACTTTTAAAATATGATAATAATGTTGTATGTTATGTTATATATTGGATTGTTATTTGTGCCTATATATGAAAGTTGAGGTTTAGCCGTGAGATATGTCATGTCAATACATCAAGGAGGTGCTTGGCGGTATTTTGAATTTAGTCAAATAGAATTTACTAAATCTGAATTTGTGTTTCCTTCTCATTAGATCTATTAAATTCACACATGGATTTACTAAATTTGTATCAACGTTTCAAGGGAGAGGAAAATTTGATTTATTTCGCTCCTTAATTTTTTTTTTATTTGCATAGATTTATGTTAAATTCATAAAGAATTAGATGCACATCGTGTTGATAAGGCCATCAAATATCTCCTAAAAAATGTCAATACATTAGAATAGTGGGCTATGTATATAATAAATTTTGGGATCAAGCCTTTTTTATGAATGTGCCTCCGACTCGGACAGCGACAGTTTGGCTCTTCATGGTTTTCATATTCTGATGCAGGTTAAGAGGATTTGACGGAATAATATGTCTCTATCTTCTTAGTCCAAGCCATTTTTATTCATTAAAGCCATGTATGCAACTAGGGGTGTAAACGAACCGAACACGAACGAACAAAGCTTGTGTTCGTGTTCGGTTCGTTTAAAATTTAGTTTGTTTGAAAATGTTCGTGTTCGTTTCTTAACGAACGAGCCGAACACGAACCGAACATGAGCTGTTCGCGAACGAAGAGTCAGTTTGACATCCCTAATATTAATATATATAAATAATATAGTATATTAATTATATAATTTATATTATATAAANAGTGGACGGAGGGCGGTGGAGAGGTGGTGGTGGAATAGGAGGGAAGGAGACAAAGGGATTCGTGTTGGGAGGGTGCGATTGAGAGGCGGCGAGGTGGGAGGTAGAAGAAGGAACGACGGAGGAAAAAAAGTGGCGGCATAGACGATCGAGGGTGGCGCCTGAGCCTACGGCAAAAGGGTTTATAAACTATCATACTTGCATACAAAACACTATGGTGTTTTAAATAATATATAAGAAAGATATATCTCACTTTTAAAATATGATAATAATGTAATTTTGTATGTTATATTATAGATTGGATTGTTATTTGTGCCTATATATGAAAGTTGAGGTTTAGCCGTGATATATGTCATATGTCAATACATCAAGGAGGGCCTTGGCGGTATTTTGAATTTAGTCAAGTAGAATTTACTAAATTCACACATGGATTTACTAAATTTGTATCAACGTTTCAAGGGAGAGGAAAATTTGATTTATTTCGCTCCTTAATTTTTTTTTATTTGCATAGATTTATGTTAAATTCATAAAAAATTAGATGTACATCGTGTCGATAAGGCCATCAAATATCTCCTAAAAAATGTCAATACATTAGAATAGTGGGCTATGTATATAATAAATTTTGGGATCAGGCCTTTTTTATGAATGTGCCTCTGACTCGGACAGCGATAGTTTGGCTCTTCATCGTTTTCATTTTCTGATGCAGGTTAAGAGGATTTGACGAAATAATATGTCTCTATCTTCTTGGTCCAAACCATTTTTATTCATTAAAGCCATGTATGCAACGTATTAGATTTAGGTTGCATTTGGGGCAGTATATACTTATACAAATAAGTCGTTTATCCGAAAATACGGACCACAGGGTTAGACGCGTTTTCCGCTTTTAATGTAAAAAATCAACTGCATTTTCAGATAAGCTGCTCAAACATAATTTTCAAATGGTGAGACGACGTTTTCAAAACGTCGCCGCAATGGATAAATAATCCCAAACGGAGCCTTAAGCTATTAAGATTTAGCATTATGTAAATTTAGATTTAGTAAATTATAGAATGATAAATCCCAAAAAAATTATTTGATAACAATTTAGTAAATCTAGTTAAATCCTAAGAAATACGTTGATAACCCATTTCTGAATTAAAATTTTTTTTTATTTTGGTCATCATAAAAAATATAGAATTAAAATTTGATTATTTCAATATAATGATAAAATATANCCTTGAGATCGCCCACGGCGAGGGGGTGGACGGAGGGCGGTGGAGAGGTGGAGGTGGAATCGGAGGGAAGGAGACAAAGGGATTCGTGTTGGGAGGGTGCGATTGAGAGGCGTCGAGGTGGGAGGGAGAAGAAGGAACGACGGAGGACAGAATGTGGCAGCATAGACGATCTAGGGTGGCCGCCTGAGCCTACGGCAAAAGGGTTTATAAACTATCATACTTGCATACAAAACACAATGATGTTTTAAATAATATATAAGAAAGATATATCTCACTTTTAAAATATGATAATAACATAATTTTGTATGTTATATTATAGATTGGATTGTTATTTGTGCCTATATATGAAAATTGAGGTTTAGCCGTGAGATATGTCATATGTCAGGAAAAAATTTGCGTACATAAGACGTACGCAGAGCTGCGCACGTTTGTAACCTGCAAACAGGTTACAGGAAGAATTTCAGGAGGTTATAACTGCGTTATACACTCTGTAATCTCCCTGTAACCTATCTATATATGAAAACAGAAGCGCGCAAAAACGCAAAACTTACTTGAAGATATAAGTAGATTACAGGGAGGTTACAGGATGTATAACGCGGTTATAACCTCTTGAAATCCTCCCTGTAACCTGTTTGCAGGTTACAGACGTACGCAGCTCTGCGTACGTCTTATGTACGCAAATTTTTTCCCATATGTCAACACATCAAGGAGGGGCTTGGCGGTATTTTGAATTTAGTCAAATAGAATTCACTAAATCTGAATTTGTGTTTCCTTCTCATT
Organism: Phalaenopsis hybrid cultivar; assembly: GCA_002079205.1. NCBI lineage: Eukaryota > Viridiplantae > Streptophyta > Magnoliopsida > Asparagales > Orchidaceae > Phalaenopsis > Phalaenopsis hybrid cultivar. Next base: position 242,487 of record JXCR01044530.1, read on the forward strand.
AGATCTATCAAAATTCACACATGGATTTACTAAATTTATATTAACGTTTCAACGGAGAGTAAAATTTGATTTATTTCGCTCCTTAAATTATTTTTTATTTGCATAGATTTATGTTAAATCCATAAAAAATTAGATGTACATTATGTTGATAAGCCCATCAAATATCTCCTAAAAAATGTCAATACATTAGAATGGTGGGCTATGTATATGATACATTTTGGGGTCAGGCCTTTTACATGAATGTGCCTCTGACTCAGGCAGCGATGGTTTGGCTCTTCATGATTTTCGTATTCCGATGCAGGTTAAGAGGATTTGACGGAATAATATGTCTCTATCTTCTTGGTCCAAGACATTTTTATTCATTAAAGCCATGTATGCAACTTATTAGATTTAGGTTACGTTTGGGGCAGCTTGTACTTATACAGATAAGCCGCTTAATCGGAAATACGAAACGCGGGATTAGACTTGCGTTCTGAGTTTACTATAAAAAATCAACTGTATTTTCGGATAAGCTGCTCAAACTTAGTTTCCAAATGATGAGAATACGTTTTTAAAACGTCGTCGCAGCGGATAAGCAACCCTAATCAGAACCTTAAGCTATTAGGATTTAGTAAATTATGGAATGATAAATCCCAAAAAATTATTTGATAACAATTTAGTAAATCTAGTTAAATCCTAAGAAACGCATTGATAACCAATGTATGAATGTTATGATAAAAAATATAGAATTAAAATTTGGTTATTTAATTTAAATAATTAGTCACCTAATGTTTTTAAAAAGTCATTAAATTAATTATATATCAAATAATTATTTAACATTAAATTTGTACTAATTTATTAATTATTAATTATATTAATTAATAGTATATTTTAATTTGATTAACTATTAAATATTCTAATACTTAAAATATTTTATTTCTATTAAATAACTACATATAAATTTATCCAATTATAATTAATTTGATAATTTATTAAATCAATTTAATTATTAATCATTTAAATTAATAAAATTAACTTACACAAAAACTAAATTAAAACAACAATCCATCTTCTCTTCCCTGTCAGCCCGAAACCCTCGGGTAAATCGTTCCCCTTCTACCGGTTTCGCCCAAAACCCTTCCCCTCTCCTGCCTGAAACGCTCGCCTAAGCAGGTGCCATCCTAATCTTTCATGTTTGCATGACTATTTGCTTGACTATATGGAATGTTTCTTCTGCCTGCTTCTTCTGCAAGTGGAGAGTATGCGATTTGATAACTATGTTTTCCCTTTATTTTAAAACATCTGGAAATTAAAAGTTATATTTTTAAAAACTTCGTCTTTGGCCTTTATCTAACTGTCAGTGAAAAGTAGAGTTTTTACTGGCTTCGCATAACCTTAAAATGACACAAATCTTGAGTTCCACTTTGGTTTCGTCTCTCTCGCTGAGATTTTAGATGAGCTAACTGAGTTTATTTGTGGTAGTTGTGCTTTAATGTCTTAGTCTCTGAGTAATCATAGATAGCAGAAGAAACCTTCTAATTTACATATCTCACAGTCAAAAGCTTAGAACACTCATTAAGGCGTCCGTCGCATCTATGATGGAGATAATGCCGACGACATTTTTCGAGACGTAGAGTTGCCTGAGCCATTAAATTAGTCTCCTTTTTCTTTCCATTAGATATGGATCATCTTATAATCCAATTGAATATTGAGAATTTGAATCATAGAGAAGTAAAACATTTGAGGCGATCAGAGAAGAAGAGAGAAGGAGAGGATGTTCTTCTTCTTTGTGGGAGGGCTAGTGCAGCGGACAGGGAAGGTGCCGAAGGAAGCGGCGGGGCGATGCATTCCATGCTGCAAAATAGCCGATCTGGTAGATTGTGAGATGGTACTTAAGCTCTTTTGTGTTCCCGTGTTGCGATGGTCGGGCAAACAACCAGTATTCTTTTATCGCAACTGCTCATTCTTCTTCCCCCAATCCCTTCCAATCAACTTAAGCCTTTCCTATTTCAATTAGATGCTTTGGAATTTTCAATGAAATGTTTCTCCCGAGTAATGATATCTGTATTACAATTCGTAAGCTATCCATTTTTTTGGCAAATTTGTTCTAGATATATTTGCTTAGATTATGGAAAATGCTTTGTTTGGGTTCTTTCTCATTAAATATTGGAGAAGAATAACATATCGCACAAATTCAGATGGCAATTTCTTTTATGAGTAACTCGTGGTTCTTTACAACAAAATGGAAATTTTTGAAAATTTTCTTTTAAATTGAGGTTGTGTGATTTGAAATTGATAATTTTGATATGCAACTTGTAGANCTGTCCTTAAGGTGTGCAGGTCGATTGCTAAGGGATCTCAGACATACCTCATCCATGTTTTCGGTGAGAAGATAAAGTTGTTGGACTTTAAGATACGCATGTTGAAGATTGCTTGGATCTTTTCCTAACGGACTTGATTTAGGAAATTATTGAAGCTTTAGGAACAAACAATATATATTGTCTAAGTTTATAAGGAACAAAAATGGCATTATTTCTCAATTATTGGGTTCCACAAATTATGTAGCACAAAAAATATATATTCCAAGCGAGTAATGCCATCATTATAAGCTAATTTATTGAATCTTTAAACTCCTTGCAATAAAATTATTGGAGCAATGACTAATTTTTCAGAATAAAATTTCACTATTTATTATACATAAAAGCATACCTCAACAATTTCACAAACGCTATATAGGCAAGCTTTCATTAATCTTCTCCCACAACTCAGCATTTCTCGAGAATTTCCCCTTAACCATTCCAAGAATCTCCCTAGCCTCCCTGACCTGTGAAGTACTTACAAGCCCATCCACAAGTACCTTCATAGTAGAAAACCGTGGCACCCAGTTCCTTTCCATGCTCTCCCTGCACACCTCAAAAGCCGAAGCGAAATCCCCACCTTTACAAAGATAATGTACCAAACTAAAATAACAACTACTCTGTGGAGCAATCCCTCTCCTGCCCATCTCCTTAAACACCTTCTTTGCCTCATCCAAATTTCCTATGCAACAATACCCTAACACCAAATGATCATAAGTCTCACAATTCGGCTTCCTACGCCTAACTCTCATCTCCCTCAACAACTCCTTCGCCTCATCCGGTCGCCCAAGCTTGCATAAGCTCTGAATTCTAATATTATATATAGACAACCCTGCATGCCGGCCATGCTTTTTCATCAACCAAAGAACCTTCTTCACGTCATCACTCCGCTCTTCGCGGTAAAACCCCGCGAGAGCGATGCTGAATGTAGTTAGATTCGGCTTGATTCCTTTGCGGACCATTTCATCCAAATATGAATAAAACGCTCTGGATCCTCCGGACTCGCAGAAGGCCTTTGTGACAGTGTTGTAGGTGACAATATTTGGTTTAATACGGTACGAAACAGGGAAGTCGCGGAAGAATTCACCGGCTCGGCGGTGTTTATTGGAAAGGATGCAAGCGAAGAGGAGGGAATTGAGAGAGCGGAGAGAAGGGGACAAGCGGAAGGCGGCGATGGCGTCGTCGAGGAGACCAGCTTGGCCGAAGAGAGAGATGGCGTGGGGAAGATGGTGACCCGAGTGTAGGAGAGGCGCGAGGAAGGAGCGTAGGTGGCGGGGGGACGAAGAAAGGGAGGAAACGGCGACGGAAAGAGCCGCGCGGCCGAGATGGTGGTCNGTTTGGCTTAATTGATATATATGCTCCAGTAGGATTGGTTAGGGGAGAAATCATGGTGAGTTGGTAATTGGAAGTAAAAATGCGTTTGTAGAAACATTACTTTGATTTCATAGCAGCATTTGATCCCTCCATAATGTTTATGTATGAGAAGAAATGAGAGTTGCACTTAATATTTTTTAAAGTGGATGCACTAATCAGAAATACATTTCCTTGTTCTTCACTAGGAGTGAAAAAAAATATATTTTTTGTATGTTGTAAATTGGTTCCAGGAGCAATTTTGACTACACAATATGTAAATAATAACTGGAGGTCTCCAAACTCTGCAAATTACAGGTAAAGGCCCTAAAATATTTTATTTATGGCTGAAAGTCTCTGTCGCGACTCTGTTGCAATGCTTTTTGTCTTCTCTGTCGACCAACTTATCCCTCACATCTATGGCAGTGATCATGATTCTCCTATGAGGGAGGCGCAGGTTAGAAGGGTAAACATCATGAAAATGGCACCTCAAAAAAATATTATGTATGCCCTTAACTGCTTTTTATAAATCAATTGTGATGCTAAGTCTATCAAAAAGCTCAATTAACTTTTATTTTCCCGAAGCTCATTACTCATAATGCAATCACATGTTAGTGATGCATGATATTTTTCATATGAGTTGGCAATTGTGGTTACTATGTTGAAATTGACCGTATTATATTTTATAAAAGTGGAATGCAATTAATACATCATTAGCATATAAGAAATTAACTTCATTCATTCTAGCATAATCCTATTTTTTGGTTGTCAACATAACCACCACTCACACAATCTAACATACGTGTTTGCAATGGTGGTTGTACAATGTCATTAAATTTATCTTTGAATTATAAGTTTCTTCTCCGACAATAACATTTAAGTTTCATTTGTTTTTTGTTGTTTCACCCCTATGTTTTTAATGATATTATGCTTGAAATGATTATTTTGCTTCTTCTCAGTGTTATCTTGAAATTTAACCATATTAAATTCTTGCCAAATTGATTTTTCTTTCTTCCTTTTTTTTACATAAGTGCATTTTTTTGGAGTAGCAACTATTGAAGATGAGGCTTAGATAGTTTTGACATGTACAATGAATAGTAAAAAATGCACCCATTAAGCTTAGGTAAGCTTCGAGTCATACGGGTTAGAAGAAAATGATTATAGATCTATGGTAACATAGATAGAAATTACTCAGAGATATCTGAGGAGAATACGTTCAACACCTTAAGCAGATCTCTAGTAACGACTAATTGAAATATAAGTTCATAAAGAGAACCTTATTTAGCTTAAAGTTGATGATGATAAGAATTTTTTTTTTATTTTTTGGGTTGGCAATCAAGTGTGCTATATCATGATGTTCTAGCTTCCAAGCGATCTTGTACATATGAAATGTTATTGTGGAAAGTTTTTGGTAGTTCAAACTTTATGTCTTCTTGTTTCGCTTGTCCAAGATTCCCACTTTACTAAATCAAACTGTAGACTTTGTTGGTTCAACAAACTAAGGGTCTGCTTTGGGAGTTGCAGCTTATCAATAATCTGTTGTTCAGCAGCTGATCCGGATGAGTTGCTGTTCAACAGCTGATCCGGATAAGCTGGCTGACAGTTTGATTTATGTTGTTGAAAAACAGCTGTTTTGAAGTTGTTTCTGGATAAATGACAATTCTGTCTCTGTACAGTAATATTGTTTACACCAGAATTGTCATAGCTATATATTTAATACTTCAGAAAAAAAAAATCATAACAGTACAAAAAAAAAAATGATATACACCTCACTTACCAGTGAGTATCAAAATTGCTAAAAAAAAGAAATAACCTATTAAAATTATTTCAATGTATTTTTCACTTGTGATCTTTGAATCATTGGGGATAATGTAATGTTTAAATGTAGGAGCGGCTAAGAATTTCATTTGTTATATTTATTTTATTGTCAACTTATTTCCTGATTGTTTGTTTTATTCCTCCATTTTTCTTTTAATTTCTAGTTAGTTACACTAGCAATATGATCAGGAAGAAACCCCATTTGGTTCAATGACTTACACACGGAGAAAGGTTGAGTAGGGTGTTGTTGGGGCGAAAATAAATGGTGAGTTGATTACAATAAATAGATCGTTACATAGCAGAACACTTGTCAATTTTCTATTTGTTAAAGGTAAAAGTAGTAAACAAAATATCATTATGTGTATTGCAGAAAAAATGGTTATAGCCCTTCTCTGAATTTTATCTTATTCTTCAAACCCTTCATTGGAGGGGAAAGTAACCTCAAATCTACTTGGTTTTTGTGTCTACCCTTTGTTTTCTCTATTTTCACCAACAGTAGAGTTTAATAAAAGATTTTTCAATGACTACTCAAAGGTGAAGATGGCTTGATGATTACTTATAGAGACACCAAAGTAGGTCTTTAAATATCTACTTTAGCCAAAAAGTCTCAATTTATTGATGTAGGTTCNAACTAATTGAAATATGGGTTCATAAAGAGAACCTTATTTAGCTTAGAGTTGATGATGATAAGAATTTTTTTTTTTCTTTTTTGGGTTGGCAATCCAGTGTGCTATATCATGATGTTCTAGCTGCCAAGCGATCTTGTACATATGAAATTTTATTGTGGAAAGTTTTTGGTAGTTCAAACTTTATATGCCTTCTTGTTTTGCTTGTCCAAGGTTCCCACTTTACTAAATCAAACTGTAGACTTTGTTGGTTCAACAAACTAAGGGTCTGTTTGGGGAGTTGCAGCTTATCAATAATCTGTTGTTCAACAGCTGATCTAGATGAGCTGCTGTTGACTGACTGTTTGATTTATGTTGTTGAAAAACAATTGTTCTGAAGTTGTTTCTGGATAAATGACAATTATGCCCCTGTACTGTAATATTGTTTACAACAAAACTTTCATAGCTATATATTTAATACATGAGAAACAAAAAAAAATTCATAACAGTACAAAAAATGATATACACCTCTCTTACCAGTGAGTATCAAAATTGCTAAAAAAAAAGAAATAACCTATTAAAATTATTTCAATGTATTTTATCACTTGTGATCTTTGAATCATTGGGGATAATGTAATGTTTAAATGTAGGAGCGGCTAAGAATTGCATTTGTTATATTTATTTTATTGTCAACTTATTTCCTGATAGTTTGTTTTATTCCTCCATTTTCTTTTAATTTCTAGTTAGTTACACCAGCCCTATGATCAGGAAGAAAACCCATTTGGTTCAATGACTTTCACACGGAGAAAGGTTGAGTAGGGTGTTGTTGGGGTGAAAATAAATGGTGAGTTGATTACAATAAATAGATCGTTACATAGCAGAACACTTGTCAATTTTCTATTTGTTAAAGGTAAAAGTAGTAAACAAAATATCATTATGTGTATTGCAGAAAAAATGGTTATAGCCCTTCTCTGAATTTTATCTCATTCTTCAAACCCTTCAGTGGAGGGGAACGTAATATCAAATCTACATGGTTTTTGTGTCTACCCTTTGTTTTCTCTATTTTCACCAACAGTAGAGCTTAATAAAAGATTTTTCAATGACTAGTCTAAGGTGAAGATGTCTTGATGATTAATTATAGAGACACCAAAGTAGGTCTTTAAATATCTACTTTAGCCAAAAAGTCTCAATTTATTGATGTAGGTTCNTTTGCCCACAAAACTTATCTTTTTAAGTGGTACGTCTTCTATTTTTAGTTTTATACGATGCTTGGTTTCGGTTGGTTTCATGACTTGGATACATTTCTAAATTATTGATAGATGGTGTTACCTAGTTTTAGTGATACAATGGTATCATTTGTTTTTGTATTTTTCTGATCCCTTTATTAGAGAAGTCAACCTATCTATTTACTTGATAGAATTCTGAATGTAGCTAATGTATTTAGTACATATGCGTATTTTGGTACTATAATGTTACATTACAAACACTTCAAAGTCTTTGAAGATTCAGTTAGTTGTTCAAAAGCTCGTTATGATCTAAATGATTCAAAATCTCATCCCCCCTTAGTTTTGATATTTATCCACTTTACATTTCTTTGACAATTTTTCCCATTGCCATGATTGCTAAAATGTAATATAAGGGTTAGTATTATAGTTCTCCTATGTCTTGGGTTGGGATAATTGATGAATTAATTGTTGTATATATAAGTTATTTAGTTTTTCCGCACCTTGTTTAGGGAGTCACTTCCCAGTTATGCGTGCCGCAATCTTAACTCAGTTATGGTGAAAATTGAACTGGGTTGACTAAATCTAAAACCAAGAGATGTTTTGTTTTGTGGGATTTGAGGACTTTGGGTAAGAGAATGAGGGATTTGTTGAACTTATTAAGCAAAAAGTAATTAGTTATTTTTGCAAAATCAATTAAATAAAAATATAAATCTAATGATAATGGAGAATGTTGTACATTACTGTATGTTGCTAAGGTTAATGGTAGAATTCAATTTGGATAATGCTGGCTAGTGAGTGAAATATAAGAATGTTAAATTGAATAGGGTTAACGTTACGGTGGTTGTTAACTTAAGTAATGATGTCGAAAATATAGATGTGATTAGTGTTTATGCTTCTCAATCATGATTAAAATACAGGTCGAATAATGTTCTTTTGGAATATCTATTAACTATTGTAATATACAGTTGATGAAGAAAACATATTTATTAGATTTGGCTTAATTGATATATAAGCTCCAGTAGGATTGGTTAGGAGAGAAATCATGATGAGTTGGTAATTGGAAGTAAAAATACGTTTGTAGAAACGATACTTTGATTTCATAGCAGCATTTGATCCCTCCATAATGTTTATGTATGTGAAGAAATGAGAGGTGCACTTAATATTTTTGGAAGTGGATGCACTAATCAGAAATACATTTCCTTTTTCTTCACTAGGAATGAAAATAAATATATTTTGTGTATGTTGTAAAGTGGTTCCAGGAGCAATTTTGACTACACAATATGTAAATAATAATTGGAGGTCTACAAACTCTGCAAATTACAGGTAAAGGCCCTAAAATATTTTATTTATGACTGAAAGTCTCTGCCGCGACTCCGTTGCAATGCTTTTCGTCTTCTCTGTCGACCAACTTATCCCTCGCATCTATGGCAGTGCTTGGGCCTATGAGGGAGGCGCAGGTAAGAAGGGTAAACATCATGAAAATGGGAACTCAAAAAAATATTATGTTTTCCCCTAACTGCTTTTGATAAATCAATTGTGATGCTAAGTCTATCAAAAAGCTCAATTAACTTTGCCAAATTGATTTTTCTTTCTTCCTTTTTTTACATAAGTGAATTTTTTTGGAGTAGCAACTATTGAAGATGAGGCTTAGATAGTTTTGACATGTACAATGAATAGTAAAAAAANCAACTCAAAAAAATATTATGTATGCCCTTAACTGCTTTTGATAAATCAATTGTGATGCTGAGTCTATCAAAAAGCTCAATTAACTTTTATTTTCCCGAAGCTCATTACTCGTAATGCAATCACACGTTAGTGATGCATGTTATTTTTCATATGAGTTGGCAATTGTCGTTACTATGTTGAAATTAACCTTATTATATTTTATAAAAGTGGAATGCAATTAATACATCATTAGCATATAAGAAATTAACTTCATTCATTCTAGCATAATCCTATTTTTTGGTTGTCAACATAACCACCACTCACACAATCTAACATACGTGTTTGCAATGGTGGTTGTACAATGTCATTAAATTTATCTTTGAATTATAAGTTTCTTCTCCCACAATAACATTTAAGTTTCATTTGTATTTTGTTGTTTCACCCCTATGTTTTTAATGAGATTATGCTTGAAATGATTATTTTGCTTCTTCTCAGTGTTATCTTGAAATTTAACCATATTAAATTCTTGCCAAATTGATTTTTCTTTCTTCCTTTTTTTTACATAAGTGCATTTTTTTGGAGGAGCGACTATTGAAGATGAGGCTTAGATAGTTTTGACATATACAATGAATAGTAAAAAATGCACCCATTAAGCTGGTAGGTAAGCTTAGAGACATACGAGTTAGAAGAAAATGATTATAGATCTATGGTAACATAGATAGAAATTACTCAGAGATATCTGAGGAGAATACGTTCAACAACTTAAGCAGATCTCAAGTAACGCTAATTGAAATATGGGTTCATAAGGAGAACCTTATTTAGCTTAAAGTTAATCATGATGATAAGAATTTTTTTTTCTTTTTTGGGTTGGCCATCAAGTGTGCTATATCATGATGTTCTAGCTGCCAAGCGATCTTGTATACATGAAATTTTATTGTCGAAAGTTTTTGGTAGTTCAAACTTTATATGCTTTCTTGTTTTGCTTGTCCAAGGTTCCCACTTTACTAAATCAAACTGTAGACTTTGTTGGTTCAACAAAGTAAGTGTCTGTTTGGGGAGTTGCAGCTTATCAATAATCTATTGTTCAGCAGCTTATTCGGATGAGTTGCTGATCAGCAGCTGATTCGGATAAGTTGGCTGACTGTTTGGTTTATGTTATTGAAAAACAGCTGTTTTGAAGTTATTTTTGGATAAATGACAATTTTGTCATTGTACAGTAATATTGTTTTTAACAGAACTGTTATAGCTATATATATAATACATAAGAAACAAAAAAAAAATCATAACAGTACAAAAAAATGATATACAACTCACTTACCAGTGAGTATCAAAATTGCTAAAAAAAAAAGAAATAACCTATTAAAATTATTTCAATGTATTTTTCACTTGTGATATTTGAATCATTGGGAATACTGTAATGTTTAAATGTAGGAGCGGCTAAGAATTGCATTTGTTATATATATTTTATTGTCAACTTATTTCGTGATAGTTTGTTTTATTCGTCCATTTTTCTTTTAATTTCTAGTTAGTTACACTAGCCATATGATCAGGAAGAAAACCCATTTGGTTCAATGACTTACACACGGAGAAAGGTTGAGTAGGGTGTTGTTGGGGCGAAAATAAATGGTGAGTTGATTACAAAAAATAGATTGTTACATAGCAGAACATTTGTCAATCTTCTATTTGTTAAAGGTAAAAGTAGTAAACAAAATATCATTATGTGTATTGCAGAAAAAATGGTTATAGCCCTTCTCTGAATTTTATCTTATTCTTCAAACCCTTCCTTGGAGGGGGAAAGTAACCACAACTCTACATGGTTTTTGTGTCTACCCTTTGTTTTCTCTATTTTCACCAACAGTAGAGCTTAATAAAAGATTTTTCAATGACCACTCTAAGGTGAAGATGTCTTGATGATTACTTATAGAGACACCAAAGTAGGTCTTTAAATATAAACTTTAGCCAAAAAGTCTCAATTTATTGATGTAGTTTCAGAGCTAATACGCCTATTACTTCAACTAAAATGTTCTATTAGGCAACAATATTAGAAAAAAACCAAGAGAAATCCAAGTTCCTGTTGAGAAATTAGAATTGAAGGGCTTCATAATAAAAATCTCAAACATGTGAAGGTGCAAAATGGGGTTGATAACAGGATTTATGTTCTTTGTTGAACTGTGACAGTGTAGCTTGAAACATTTACAAATAAGCAATATAATCACACATGGTTAGGTTTGAAATTTGAAGAGTTTAGAACTTAAATGCTCAAAGCCAAGCATTCAATCATGAAAAGAGATGCCTTGTAACAACTTCCATGGTCAAGAAAAGAAAAAATTAAAATGAATAGAACAGAACATCAATGAATTTTCTATGCAAGTTACAAATTACCTTCAGGAGTACATCTCCGGGAGCCAAAGTGATGCAGACCTACGTAAGTTCCTTTCAGAGCTCCATTATTGTACAACAAAATAGTTGGAAGATTATGGTCAGGATATTTAGGAATGCAGACAATCTTAACGAACTTTGTACCTGGGTATCTAGCAGCAAGCTTCTCTAAGCATTGTAGAAGTAACTCACATTGTGGGATGCTGCCCACCTGGGTATCTAGCAGCAAGCTTCTCTAAGCATTGTAGAAGTAACTCACATTGTGGGATGCTGCCCCACCATTCAAAACAATCCAATGAATGTCAAGCTTGAAGTAATAAAACTTGAAGCAAAATTCTTTCTGCATAAATTCTAGCCAGAATGAGGATTCAATTTTTTTTTTTTTAAAAGTAAATTAAATATTCGGCAAAGAGCTTTTACATTGAAAAATGAGTGAACTGGTACTTATTCATCTTCCACAAATTTAAATAGAAAAAGATTTTAAACTTGGATTCAACTTAAATAAGTTCAACGAAAGCAGCATAGGAGAGGTAAGTAAACTCTTCTGACCCTTACAACTCAAATCAGGCCATAGATACAGGAAATAAAATCATAATTTGCTCTCAAAAATCATATTAACAAGAAGTATGCAAAGCAAATCATCGATCAAATACATATGGAGTGTGAAATACCCGTCCTTGAAGAGAAGCACGATGACCCAGACATCAGCAGGGCCTGAGAAACCTCGCGGACGAAATCGGATCCCGTTATCCAAAGCGCTGATCCGAACCGAGCAAACCTAGCTGCCCCTGCATATCTGCCAGCCTTCGCTTTCTGAGCCATTACAATGGTATTCATTTAATAGAAAAGGGAAAGGTAATCATGCGGACACAGGAAAAGGAACAAAAGTTTGCACTTGTACTCTTCTAGGAAGCGATTCTCATTGATATCAGGGTCACCTTCCAAAACCTTGTGCTCTTCAGCAGTGCGCTCGTCGATGCATTCCTTAGATTTGTGGCGGAGGTCGGGATCTTCAGAAAGTGTGAAAGGCAGTAGGTTTCCGAGCTGTCGTTGGATGTTGTCCCATTCAATACTCGAGCCAGAGCACAGTAACCAGGGGTCGGAGGGAGAGCGAGCGAGATATGAGCATTCGAGGGACAGAGGCGAGGGGTCGAGGGAGGAAGGAGAAGGATAAGCGCATAACTCTGAAGCTAAGAACGCAGGCCGCGGGGTCAAGCCCGCGGCCGCGTAAATAATAAAATGCGAAGTGCGTTTGTGGATAAGCAGGCGAAAAACACGAAACAAACGCCTTGACCGCGTTTTAGAAAACACAAACAATGAAAGAAGAAATTAAATTAGCTTATGTTATTTGGAGGTGTATTTTATTATCATTGTTTTCATCTCTTATTTATGGAATTGATTCTTATTTTATTTAACATGCCATTTTCTCTTGTTAACAATTTAGCCTTTTTTATTTTACAATTTTGACTTGCTTGCAGGCTTGTTTTGAAGGAAACCCTTTTAAAACTGTTCCGGGCCCTTTCAGGCTCTTTTGGCGATGCATGAAATCAAAACCTGGGTATTTGTTCCTTCATTTTCTTAGGGTCCATTTGAGTTCACTTTTTTTTTATTTTTTATTTTTTTTTGCTTATGTTTTGATTTGAAACAACATTTTTTTGTTCTTCCATTGATATACCCCCTTGATATACGTGCACACATAATTGCATAAATTTGTATAATTTTACTTAAATGTATATGTATGTATAAACATAATCATACTGCATTGAATCAAACATGGTTGAACTCGGTGTTGCATGAATCTGGCTTGTTAAATTTACGAGCTTACAAAAACTAATCTAACACGAGTTAATTATCGAACCTAACACAGACAAGTTTTCTTCACGGTTTTAAGCATAATCTGTTTATTTACAGGGAGGAACCAACTGAGCCTTTCTACTATCTGCAGCTAGATCCGCCGAGGAGGGAAGAAGTCAAACTAGAGTAACCACACGATGATTGGGTGTAGAATGACTAAACTCTCCCAAAGTTTTTGAGATGCAAATCGTTTTTTGCATCCTACACCATTTGTAATCCTTCAAAAACTGGACGTTTTCTGGAAGCTTTCATCCCTCTGACTTCATTAAACTGGTTAATCTGTTTTTTGCTTTCTTAAGCTTAATAATCAACATGTGGTAGCCATTTTTTCACATCAAAGCTATAGTTTCAGCTATTTATGTGTAGAATCTTTTCATTTGATCTTTTTTTTTCTGTAACGAGGTTGTATTCAAACTAAGGAGCAGGCTTAATCTGCCCTGTAAAAGGGTAGAGTTAAGGAAACTATACTCTTGTTCGCACTTAATAATTTTTTTCTTATATTATGCATGAACCTTATTTGAACACAATTATAATTTTAAAATTTTATTCAGACTAATTTATTATTTTTATCGATTATGAGTCATAATCAAATTGTAATTAATTAATCTTCTGATATTGATAAATTAAACTAGTAATTATTAACTGAGAATAAAGAAATTTATGCTCTAATTAAAATTAACATGATCAATCAAGTATAATCTATTTTATTCTGAGAAGTGCCAATAATTATAGAAAAATAAGTTTGTCTGTATGTAACTATTTTTTTTTATCTTTAGAGCTTATTGTAACTCTAAATAATATACATGAGTTTTAAAATGTAGAGTATATAAGAAAATAAATAATAAGAACATAATATAAATAATCATTCTTAATGAATTATTTGTGATTTGTGAAATTATATATATATATGAAATAAGTCATTGATCACATATAATGGAAGTTCAAAATTTTATTTCAAAATTATTTAGTTATTTAAATAAATCAAATAAACACTTTTTTAAAATAAGTAAATATCAAATTATTTATAGAATGCAATAGTTCTTCCAAAATAACCAAGACTCCTGGCAGAGACGGCCAAATATTTGAAACCCAAGCTTTACACCAATCCCATCACCATGATCATAACTACAGATACCTTCGTCAAAATCAGCCTTTTTTTTCAGTATCAAAATATTGATTTTTCTGCAAGGATTTGATCGAGCTTGGTGGGAAGAACTTGTTCCCGCCAGCATAACGGCTCCAAAACCTGGCTAAGAGGTGGCCACTCAAATGGAAATCCGCCATCTCCATCCCCTCTTCTTCCCTCCACCTCAGGAAGAACTCCACTCAGTCTTTCGCTGCCAAAGAAGTAAATTCTGGGCACAGCTTCCTCGCCACCCACCAACATCCCGAAATCTCCCTCTTCCATTCCAAGGGCTTCTCGGAAATCTCCTGTCTCAACAATGGAAGGGCACTTCATTGCTTCTGTTTAAAAATCCCTTCTAATCTCAGCGTCTTCCACAACAACACGCTCATCAATCTGTACTTCAGGTTCGGCAAGCCATCTACTGCCCTTAGGCTGTTCGATAAAATGCCTCTAAGAAATCATGCATCTTGGAATACTGTTATTTCAGGGTGTGTTCGAGCAGGCTGCTCTTCCACAGCAGCAGAACTCTTTAGGCGGATGAGAGAGAATGGGGAAAAGCCCGGCGGATTCATGCTCGCAAGTCTCGCTACTGCTTGCAATNCACTATCTGCAGCTAGATCCGCCGAGGAGGGAAGAAGTCAAACTAGAGTAACCATACGATAGATTGGGTGTAGAATGACTAAACTCTCCAAAAGTTTTTGAGATGCAAACCGTTTTTTGCATCCTACACCATTTGTAATCCTTCAAAAACTGAGCGTTTTCTGGAAGCTTTCATCCCTCTGACTTGATTAAACTGGATAATCTGTTTTTGCTTTCTTAAGCTTAATAATCAACATGTGGTAGCCATTTTTTCACATCAAAGCTATAGTTTCAGCTATTTATGTGTAGAATCTTTGCATTTGATCTTTTTTTTCTGTAACGAGGTTGTATTCAAACTAAGGAGTAGGCTTAATCTGCCCTGTAAAAGAATAGAGTTGAGGAAACTATACTCTTGTTCGCACTTAATAATTTTTTTCTTATATCATGCATGAGCATTATTTGAACACAATTATAATTTTAAAATTTTATTCAGACTAATTTATTATGTTTATCGATTATGAGTCATAATCAAATTATACTTAATTAATTTTCTGATATTGATAAATTAAACAAGTAATTATTAACTGGGAATAGAGAAATTTATGCTCTAATTAAAATTAACATGATCAATCAAGTATAATATAGTTTGTTCTGAGAAGTGCCAATATTTATAGAAAAATAAGTTTGTCTGTATGTAACTATTTTTTTAATCTTTAGAGCTTATTGTAACTCTAAAGAATATACATGAGTTTTAAAGTGTAGATTATATAAGAAAATCAATAATAAGAACATAATATAAATAATCATTCTTAATTAATTATTTGTGATTTGTGAAATATAATATATATATATATGAAATAAGTCATTGATCACATATAATGGAAGTTCAAAATTTTATTTCAAAATTATTTAGTTATTTAAATAAATCAAATAAACACTTTTTTAAAATAAGTAAATATCAAATTATTTATAGAATGCAATAGTTCTTCCAAAATAACCAAGACTCCTGGCAGAGACGGACCCCAAATATTTGAAACCCAAGCTTTACACCAATCCCATCACCATGATCAGAACTAGAGATACCTTCGTCAAAATCAGCCTTTTTTTTTCAGTGTCAAAATATTGATTTTTCTGCGAGGATTTGATCGAGCTTGGTGAGAAGAACTTGTTCCCGCCAGCATAACGGCTCCAAAACCTGGCTAAGAGGTGGCCACTCCAATGGAAATCCACCATCTCCATNGGTTCTTTCAAAACCCAGACTCCTGGCAGAGACGGCCCTAAATATTTGAAACCCAAGATTTACACCAATCCCATCACCATGATCATAACTACAGATACCTTCGTCAAAATCAGCCTTTTTTTTCAGTATCAAAATATTGATTTTTCTGCAAGGATTTGATCGAGCTTGGTGGGAAGAACTTGTTCCCGCCAGCGTAGCGGCTCCAAAACCTGGCTAAGAGGGGGCCACTCCAATGGAAATCCACCATTTCCATCCCCTCTTCTTCCCTCCACCTCAGGAAGAACTCCACTCAGTCTTTCGCCGCCAAAGAAGTAAATTCTGGGCTCAGCTTCCTCGCCACCCACCAACATCCCGAAATCTCCCTCTTCCATTCCAAGGGCTTCTCGGAAATCTCCTGTCTCAACAATGGAAGGGCACTTCATTGCTTCTGTTTAAAAATCCCTTCTAATCTCAGCGTCTTCCACAACAACACGCTCATCAATCTGTACTTCAGGTTCGGCAAGCCATCTACTGCCCTTAAGCTGTTCGATAAAATGCCTCTAAGAAATCATGCATCTTGGAATACCGTTATTTCAGGGTGTGTTCGAGCAGGCTGCTCTTCCACAGCAGCAGAACTCTTTAGGCAGATGAGAGAGAATGGGGAAAAGCCCGGCGGATTCATGCTCGCAAGTCTCGCTACTGCTTGCAATCACAACGAGGAGAAGTTTGATGAAGGAATTCAAATACATTGTCTTGTCCTGAAACTTGGGCTGATGTGTAACGTTTATGTAAGCACTGCAATTTTGCATTTTTATGGAAAAAATGTTCTCTTTTCTGATGCTTGGAGATTCTTCGAGGAGATGCCTGAGAAAAATGTAGTTTCTTGGACTGCATTGATGGTGAGCTGCTCCGTTAATTCTCGCCCTGGGGAAGCCATAAGAGCTTATCAGACCATGAGAAATGAAGGTGTAGTTTGCAATGAAAACTCCTATTCAACGGTGATAAGTTCATGTGGCCTTCTTCAAAGTGAGAAGTTGAGCCACCAGGTGCTTGCTCATGTAGTTGTTTCAGGTTTTCAAGCTGAAGTATCAGTCGCCAATTCTTTGGTGACAATGTTTGGCAATATGGGGGAAGTAAAGGAGGCTGAGCAAATATTTTTCCTGATGGAAGAAAGAGATACAATATCCTGGAATTCGTTGCTTTCTATTTATTCGCGGGAAGGAATGTTCAAAAAGGCATCGTGGTGCTTTTCTGAAATGCGACAGTTTGATTTCAGACCTGATATCACTACACTGTCCTGTGTGATCTCTGCCTGTGCTAGTGTTGATGATCTGAAATGGGGGAGGGGTCTTCATGCCTTTGTCGTGAAAAATGAGCTTGAATCAGTTGTCTCCGTATGCAATACTTTGATAAGCATGTACTCCATGTTAGGAAAAGCTGAGGATGCAGAGATTTTGTTTTGTGAAATGCCTGTGAAGGATGTTATTTCATGGAATACCATAATGGCTTCATACAATCAGAGCGGAAACAACATTGGTACCTTAAAGCTCTTATCTGAGATGCTTCGACTGAACAAAGAATGTAATCACGTGACATTCTCCGCTGCATTGGCCGCGTGTGCCAGTCAAGAGTTTTTACTATATGGAAAAATGGTTCATGCGATTGCAGCACTCATCGGTCTTCAACACAACTTGCTCGTAGCCAATTCGTTAATCACCATGTATGGAAAATGCGAAGCCATCAGAGAGGCTGAAATGGTGTTTCGAACAATGCCTGAATGTGATGTAATCACATGGAATGCTCTTATAGGAGGATATGTCGAGAATGAAGAGAAAAATGAGGTGATTCAGACTTTTAATCAGATGAGAAGAGCTGGTTTTTGTGGAAACTACATTACTGTAGTGAATGTTTTAGGAATTTGCTCCACTTCTGATGACCTGGAGAACCAAGGGAAGGCTCTTCACGCTCATTCAATCTCAATTGGGTTGGAGATCAATGAGTTTGTCTCAAACTCTCTGATTACGATGTACGCAAACGGCGGCGATTTCGATTCTAGCAGGTTTATCTTCGATCACATGACCAGCAAAAATGTGGTATCATGGAATGCGATGATTNCCAGGTGTTGTTTCCCTATTTTAGCTTATACCCACCATCCTAAATTTATTTTTTGTTTTTTTGTTGTTGCAATGTCATGATGATGCTTGCTATTTAAACAAGGTTAGGCATTTATTCATTGTTGAGATTCTTTTTAGGAAGATTTGCATACATACCTCAATTCTTATGTATTTACATATCTAACTCTTAAACTGCAATTTTTACGGACATGCCAACTTCCCTATGTGTAATTTTTAAAAGCTAAAATGGTGGTATTTTTTATGTGATATGAAAGATTTGGATGCTATAGATGTAAAAAATTAATGTTTAGGTGTTAGATATGTAAACACATAAGAATTTGGCTGTATGTTTGTAAATGCGGCCCTTTTCTAATTTAGCTTGATATTTTTGTTCTGCCCCATTATTTATGTTTACATCTTTTGTCTTGCCCACAAAACTTATCTTTTTAAGTGGTACGTCTTCTATTTTTAGTTTTATACGATGCTTGGTTTCGGTTGGTTTCATGACTTGGATACATTTCCCTGACCTAAATTATTGATAGATGGTGTTACCTAGTTTTAGTGATACAATGGTATCATTTGTTTTTGTATTTTTTTGAGTTCTTGATTAGAGAAATCA
Organism: Phalaenopsis hybrid cultivar; assembly: GCA_002079205.1. Classification (NCBI taxonomy): domain Eukaryota; kingdom Viridiplantae; phylum Streptophyta; class Magnoliopsida; order Asparagales; family Orchidaceae; genus Phalaenopsis; species Phalaenopsis hybrid cultivar. The sequence continues at coordinate 261,377 of JXCR01044530.1, forward strand.
ACCTATCTATTTACTTGATAGAATTCTGAACGTAGCTAATGTATTTAGTACATGTGCGTATTTTGGTACTATAATGTTACATTACAAACACTTCAAAGTCTTTGAAGATTCAGTTAGTTGTTCAAAAGCTCGTTATGATCTAAATGATTCAAAATCTCATCCCCCCTTAGTTTTGATATTTTTCCACTTTACATTTCTTTGACAATTTTCCCATTGCCAAGATTGCTAAAATGTAATATAAGGGTTATTATTATAGTTCTTCTATGTCTTGGGTTGGGATAATTGATGAATTAATTGTTGTATATATAAGTTATTTAGTTTTTCCGGACCTTGTTTAGGGAGTCACTTCCAAGTTATGCGTGCCGCAATCTTAACTTAGTTATGGTGAAAATTGAACTGGGTTGACTAAATCTAAAACTAAGAGATGTTTTGTTTTGTAGGATTTGAGGACTTTGAGTAAGAGAATGAGAGATTTATAGAACTTAATAATTAAGCAAAAAGTAATGAGTTCTTTTTGCAAAATCAATTAAATAAAAATATAAATCTAATGATAATGGAGAATGTTGTACATTACTGTATGTTGCTAAGGTTAATGGTAGAATTCAATTTGGATAATGCTGGCTAGTGAGATGAAATATAAGATTGTTAAATTGAATAGGGTTAACGTTAGGGTGATTGTTAACTTAAGTGATGATGTCGACAATATAGATGTGATTAGTGTTTATGCTCCTCAATCATGATTAAAATATAGGTTGAATAATGTTCTTTTGGAATATCTATTAACTATTGTAATATACAGTTGATGAAGAAAACATATTTATTAGGTTTGGCTTAATTGATATATATGCTCCAGTAGGATTGGTTAGGGGAGAAATCATGGTGAGTTGGTAATTGGAAGTAAAAATGCGTTTGTAGAAACATTACTTTGATTTCATAGCAGCATTTGATCCCTCCATAATGTTTATGTATGAGAAGAAATGAGAGTTGCACTTAATATTTTTTAAAGTGGATGCACTAATCAGAAATACATTTCCTTGTTCTTCACTAGGAGTGAAAAAAAATATATTTTTTGTATGTTGTAAATTGGTTCCAGGAGCAATTTTGACTACACAATATGTAAATAATAACTGGAGGTCTCCAAACTCTGCAAATTACAGGTAAAGGCCCTAAAATATTTTATTTATGGCTGAAAGTCTCTGTCGCGACTCTGTTGCAATGCTTTTTGTCTTCTCTGTCGACCAACTTATCCCTCACATCTATGGCAGTGATCATGATTCTCCTATGAGGGAGGCGCAGGTTAGAAGGGTAAACATCATGAAAATGGCACCTCAAAAAAATATTATGTATGCCCTTAACTGCTTTTTATAAATCAATTGTGATGCTAAGTCTATCAAAAAGCTCAATTAACTTTTATTTTCCCGAAGCTCATTACTCATAATGCAATCACATGTTAGTGATGCATGATATTTTTCATATGAGTTGGCAATTGTGGTTACTATGTTGAAATTGACCTTATTATATTTTATAAAAGTGGAATGCAATTAATACATCATTAGCATATAAGAAATTAACTTCATTCATTCTAGCATAATCCTATTTTTTGGTTGTCAACATAACCACCACTCACACAATCTAACCTACGTGTTTGCAATGGTGGTTGTACAATGTCATTAAATTTATCTTTGAATTATAAGTTTCTTCTCCGACAATAACATTTAAGTTTCATTTGTTTTTTGTTGTTTCACCCCTATGTTTTTAATGATATTATGCTTGAAATGATTATTTTGCTTCTTCTCAGTGTTATCTTGAAATTTAACCATATTAAATTCTTGCCAAATTGATTTTTCTTTCTTCCTTTTTTTTACATAAGTGCATTTTTTTGGAGTAGCAACTATTGAAGATGAGGCTTAGATAGTTTTGACATGTACAATGAATAGTAAAAAATGCACCCATTAAGCTTAGGTAAGCTTCGAGTCATACGGGTTAGAAGAAAATGATTATAGATCTATGGTAACATAGATAGAAATTACTCAGAGATATCTGAGGAGAATACGTTCAACACCTTAAGCAGATCTCTAGTAACGACTAATTGAAATATAAGTTCATAAAGAGAACCTTATTTAGCTTAAAGTTGATGATGATAAGAATTTTTTTTTTATTTTTTGGGTTGGCAATCAAGTGTGCTATATCATGATGTTCTAGCTTCCAAGCGATCTTGTACATATGAAATGTTATTGTGGAAAGTTTTTGGTAGTTCAAACTTTATGTCTTCTTGTTTCGCTTGTCCAAGATTCCCACTTTACTAAATCAAACTGTAGACTTTGTTGGTTCAACAAACTAAGGGTCTGCTTTGGGAGTTGCAGCTTATCAATAATCTGTTGTTCAGCAGCTGATCCGGATGAGTTGCTGTTCAACAGCTGATCCGGATAAGCTGGCTGACAGTTTGATTTATGTTGTTGAAAAACAGCTGTTTTGAAGTTGTTTCTGGATAAATGACAATTCTGTCTCTGTACAGTAATATTGTTTACACCAGAATTGTCATAGCTATATATTTAATACTTCAGAAAAAAAAAATCATAACAGTACAAAAAAAAAAATGATATACACCTCACTTACCAGTGAGTATCAAAATTGCTAAAAAAAAGAAATAACCTATTAAAATTATTTCAATGTATTTTTCACTTGTGATCTTTGAATCATTGGGGATAATGTAATGTTTAAATGTAGGAGCGGCTAAGAATTTCATTTGTTATATTTATTTTATTGTCAACTTATTTCCTGATTGTTTGTTTTATTCCTCCATTTTTCTTTTAATTTCTAGTTAGTTACACTAGCAATATGATCAGGAAGAAACCCCATTTGGTTCAATGACTTACACACGGAGAAAGGTTGAGTAGGGTGTTGTTGGGGCGAAAATAAATGGTGAGTTGATTACAATAAATAGATCGTTACATAGCAGAACACTTGTCAATTTTCTATTTGTTAAAGGTAAAAGTAGTAAACAAAATATCATTATGTGTATTGCAGAAAAAATGGTTATAGCCCTTCTCTGAATTTTATCTTATTCTTCAAACCCTTCATTGGAGGGGAAAGTAACCTCAAATCTACTTGGTTTTTGTGTCTACCCTTTGTTTTCTCTATTTTCACCAACAGTAGAGTTTAATAAAAGATTTTTCAATGACTACTCAAAGGTGAAGATGGCTTGATGATTAATTATAGAGACACCAAAGTAGGTCTTTAAATATCTACTTTAGCCAAAAAGTCTCAATTTATTGATGTAGGTTCAGAGCTAATACGCCTATTACTTCAACTAAAATGTTCTATTAGGCAACAATATTAGAAAAAAACCAAGAGAAATCCAAGTTCCTGTTGAGAAATTAGAATTGAAAGGCTTCGTAATAAAAATCTCAAACATGTGAAGGTGCAAAATGGGGTTGATAACAGGCTTTATGTTCTTTGTTGAACTGTGACAATGTAGCTTGAAACATTTACAAATAAGCAATATAATCACACATGGTTAGGTTTAAAATTTGAAGAGTTTAGAACTTAAATGCTCAAAGCCAAGCATTCAATCATGAAAAGAGATGCATTGTAACAACTTCCATGGTCAAGAAAAGAAAAAATTAAAATGAATAGAACAGAACATCAATGAATTTTCTATGCAAGTTACAAATTACCTTCAGGAGTACATCTCCGGCAGCCAAAGTGATGCAGACCTAAGTAAGTTCCTTTCACGGCTCCATTATTGTACAACAAAATAGTTGGAAGATTATGGTCAGGATATCTAGGAATGCAGTCTGTAGAGACAATCTTAACAAACTTTGTACCTGGGTATCTAGCAGCAAGCTTCTCTAAGCATTGTAGAAGTAACTCACATTGTGGGATGCTGCCCAACTATTCAAAACAATCCAATGACTATCAAGCTTGAAGTAATAAAACTTGAAGCAAAATTCTTTCTGCATAAATTCTAGCCAGAATGAGGATTCAATTTTTCTTTTTTTTAAAAAATTGTAAATTAAATATTCGGCAAAGAGCTTTTACATTGAAAAATGAGGACAATGAACTGATACTTATTCATCTTCCACAAATTTAAATAGAAAAAGATTTTAAACTTGGATTCAACTTAAATAAGTTCAACGAAAGCGGCATAGGAGAGGTAAGTAAACTCTTCTCAACCTTACAACTCAAATCAGGCCATAGATAAAGGAAATAAAATCATAATTTGCTCTCAAAAATCATATTAACAAGAAGTATGCAAAGCAAATCATCGATCAAATACATATGGAGTGTGAAATACCCATCCTTGAAGAGAAGCACGACGACCTAGACATCAGCAGGGGCCTGAGAAACCTCGCGGACGAAATCGGATCTGGTTATCCAAAGCAATGATCCGAACCGAGCAAACCTAGCTGCCCCTGCATATCTGCCAGCCTTCTCTTTTTGAGTCATTACAATGGTATTCATTTAATAGAAAAGGGAAAGGTAAACTTGCGGACACAAGAAAAGGAACAAAAGTTTGCATCTGTATTCTTCTAGGAAGCGATTGTCATTGATATCAGGGTCATCTTCCAAAACCTCGAGCTCCTCAACAGTGCGCTCGTCGATGCATTCCTTAGATTTGTGGCGGAGGTCGGGATCTTCTGAAAGTGTGAAAGACAACAACTTGAAGATTTTGGGCTTTGACGGGAGGTTTCCGAGCTGTCGTTGGATGTCGTCCCATTCAGTACTCGAGCCAGAGCACAGTAACCAGGGGTCGGAGGGAGGAGGAAGAGGCGAGCGAGCGAGATATGAGCATTTGAGGGACAGAGGCGAGGGGTCGAGGGAGGAAGGAGAAGGATAAGCGCATAAGTTTTTGAAGTCCTCCATTGTGGAAGTAAAGTTTTGGATTTGTTGGTTGAAGGGTATTAGACTCACCTGAGATCATAACACATGCATATGGTGCGAGTGAGTTAGTTGTTGATTGGAGTGGGGCATTACCTACATACCATCCTATTCTTTTGTATTTACGTATCTAACATCTATACTTTGTTTGGCACATTTTTTGCCAATCAATTCTTTGGAAAAGTAAAATTCATCTTTTTTATGCATAAAAAATGTGGTATACATGTCAAAATTGAAGTTCCTAACATTTTTCTATAATATTAGGAAATATTGGGATTTGGTTTTGCATGGTGTTGGTTGTTAGGAAGTGTGGATGAAATGGAGATCAAATTTCAGTCTAATATACTACTGATCAAAATATGCACGAGTGATCTGATAAATTTTATTCTAATCTTTTTAGCATGTAGTCCAGCTTCAATCTTAAGAGTGGGTAAAATTACCAAACAACTAAACAACTTATTCAGAACAGAGGCAGAATGGTCAATTTTTCAGAATCAGTTGTTTTCCATAAGCTCTAACCAAACAACCAGACAACTTATCCGGATCAGTTGTTCATCATTAGATTATCAGGATAGGTTGTTTATCAGCAGAAGCTGGATAAACTGCAGCTGCCCCAAACATACCCTAACTCTGAAGCTAAGAACGCGGGCCGCGGGGTCTAGCCCGCGGCCGTGTAAATAATAAAATGCGAAGTGCGTTTGCGGATAAGCAGGCGAAAAACACGAAACAAACGCCTTGACCGCGTTTTAGAAAACGCAAACAATGAAAGAAGAAATTAAATTAGCTTATGTTATCTGGGTTTAGGTGTATTTTATTATCATTGTTTTCATCTCTTATTTATGGAATTGTTTCTTATTTTATTTAACATGCCATTTTCTCTTGTTAACAATTTAAACTTTTTATTTTACAATTTTGACTTGCTTGCAGGCTTGTTTTGAAGGAAACCCTTTTAAAACTGTCCCGGGTCCTTTCAGGCTCTTTTGGCGATGCATGAAATCAAAACCTGGGTATTTGTTCCTTCATTTTCTTAGGGTCCATTTGAGTTCACTTTTATTTTTTGTTTTTATTTTTTTTTTGCTTATGTTTTGATTTGAAACAACATTTTTTGTTCTTCCATTGATATACCCCCTTGATATACGTGCACACATAATTGCATAAATATGTATAATTATACTTACATGTATATGTATGTATAAACATAATCATCCTGCATTGAATCAAACATGGTTGAACTCGGTGTTGCATGAATCTGGCTTGTTAAATTTACGAGCTTACAAAAACTAATCTAACACGGGTTAATTATTGAACCTAACACAGACAAGTTTTTAAGCATAATCTGTTTATTTACAGGGAGGAACCAACTGAGCCTTTCTACTATCTGCAGCTAGATCCGCCAAGGAGGGAAGAAGTCAAACTAGAGTAACCATACGATAGATTGGGTGTAGAATGACTGAAATCTCCAAAAGTTTTTGAGATGCAAATCGTTTTTTGCATCCTACGCCATTTGTAATCCTTCAAAAACTGAACGTTTTCTGGAAGCTTTCATCCCTCTGACTTGATTAAACTGGTTAATCTGTTTTTGCTTTCTTAAGCTTAATAATCAACATGTGGTAGCCATTTTTTCACATCAAAGCTATAAATTTCAGCTATTTATGTGTAGAATTTTTTCATTTGAGTTTTTTTTTTTATTTTTCCGTAACGAGGTTGTATTCAAACTAAGGTGTAGGTTTAATCTGCCCTGTAAAAGAATAGGGTTAAGGAAACTATACTCTTGTTCGCACTTAATAATTTGTTTCTTATATTATGCATGAGCCTTATTTGAACACAATTATAATTTTAAAATTTTATTCAGACTCATTTATTATTTTTATCGATTATGAGTCATAATCAAATTATAATTAATTAATTTTCTGATATTGATGGATTAAACAAGTAATTATTAACTGAGAATAGAGAAATTTATGCTCTAATTAAAATTAGCATGATCAATCAAGTATAATTTATTTTATTCTGAGAAGTGCCAATATTTTGAGAAAAATAAGTTTGTCTGTATGTAACTATTTTTTTGATCTTTAGAGCTTATTTTAACTCTAAATAATATACATGAGTTTTAAAGTGTAGAGTATATAAGAAAATCAATAATAAGAACATAATATAAATAATCATTTTTAATGAATTATTTGTGATTTGTGAAATAATATATATATATATATATATATATATATATATATATATATATATAAGATCAGAAGAGCACA
>JXCR01044530.1:271190-300278 GCA_002079205.1 Phalaenopsis hybrid cultivar
ACAGAAGCTTGGAAACTGGACAGAATGCAGCCAGGCATCTTCTTCAGTTGGATCCTCTGGATGACTCTGCTTATGTTCTTCTAGCAAACACATATGCGCTGAGTGGAAAGTGGGAAGATGTTGAGAAGTTGAGATCGCATATGAGATTGATTGATCTGAAAAAGAAACCTGCATGCAGTTGGATCCAGGTGAAGAACCAGGTGAATAGGTTTGGAGCTGCAGACAAGGCCCAACCTCTAGGGAAAGAAATCTATTCCAAATTGGAATGGATGCTGCAACTGGTTAAAGAAGCAGGTTATGTCGCTGATACGTCCGAATCGCTGCATGACACTGATGAAGAGGAGAAGGAATGTAGTCTCTGGAGCCATGGTGAGAAGCTTGCGCTGGCTTTTGGACTGATGGCTTTGCCGGAAGGGTGTACAATTACTGTGTTTAAGAATCTTAGAGTTTGTGGGGATTGTCATCTGGTGTACAAATTGGTCAGTAAGGTTGTTGATCGGGAAATTGTGCTGAGAGATCCTTACAGGTTCCATGTTTTTGGAGGTGGGATTTGTTCTTGTTCAGATTTCTGGTAGAAGAGAAGTTACGTGTGAGAGAGATTTCTGTTTTGATTTGCTGATTATGAGGGGTGAAGCTGTGTAATTTATTTATTTATTCGCTCACACAGATCTGGATGAGCGCGTCACAAAGATTCTTTTATGAGGAGACATGGATAAAAAACTAGAGAAAATCAGGTGATAAGATTTACAACGTTATGTTTAGGATTTAGGGTTCGTTTTGTGCGAGTAAGGGCCCGTTTGAGGTAGATTATAACCGTTTGGTTCGCGCGTTTCGCCAACTTATTCGAAACCGCGTTTGGGTTTTTACACTAAACACAGGCCGCGGGCCGTATTTTAGGATAAACAGTTTATCCTGAAACGCACAAGCTACTCTAAACGCACCCTAAATTTCAAGAACTCTGTAAAAACTTGCTCTGCCGTTGGAGTTTAATGGATATTATTTCTCCCGTCGGCAACTTCCACTTCTACATACGAAGATCTAACGGCGCCCCATTTCTATTCTCTCATTTGCTTTATTTTTAGGAAGATACATGCCACTTAATAATAAGTATTTACACATGTAACATCTGAACTTTAATATTTACATATGTCCCATTACCTATGCATGAAAATGTGTATTTCACTTTTCAAATGTCCAATTAGTGATATGAAAATTTGGCGTCATATAAATGTAAAAAAGGAGAATTTGTTATTAGATATGAAAATACATAAGAATTGGGTGGTATTTATATAAATGTCATAGAATAGATAAATTTATGGTAATGCATGTGTTATTAAGATACCATGGAATTGGATTGTGTTGATACTATGAGAAGGATGAAGAATGGGTTATAGAATTCTGTATAATATTCAGTATTTATCCTAAATCTACTTATAATAATAATAAATAAAAGCGAATCTTGTCACCCTCACTTCAAATTTAAATTCCACTGCTGAATTTGATGGCCAAGATACACTTAAATATTTACATATCTAGTATCTAAATTAGGTATGCTTATATAACACTAGAATCAATCATATCATAATATATGTATGAAAAAATATACTTTACTTTCAAAATATGAATCATGATTATATTTTTGATGTGATGACAATTTTAGCTATTACATAAATAAATATTAGAGTTTTGGCATATGATATATGTAAATACAAATTGTGTGATATGTATGTACCCCAATAAATTTATTGATTTTAAAGTTCATCTTTATTTACTTTAAATTTAAAGGAAATGTGCACACCTAGCACACAATTATTAGTCATTTACATATCTCATCCCTAAACTTGCATATTTACACATATATAGCACTTTAGTATTTTAAAATTATACATGAAAATGTGTATTTAATTTTTAAAGAAGTTATATTAATAAAAATAGCCTAATATGTGTGTAAATGCCCCTTAAAATATCCTCTAACCTCATTTTCCACTTCAAACGTGGCATTCTACCAGCACAAAAACAAGTGTATCCCGAGCTATTATAAAAAATTCATTATCTTTACAATATATATATATATATATATATATATATATATATATTACATTATCATTTAGTTATTGAAACCATTAAAAATGACAATTAAAGTTCGAGGCACATTGATTAGTTTCATACGCAAAAGATCTATGACTAGTAATACTTAAAGAGTACATAATATATGTAAATGTACAATATTCAATATAGCAATTTTATTTGTTCTATCGAATATGAATTTCCCTAAAAAATATAAATATGTAATATGACTAAACTTTTAATAAATACAGTTCCTCATATCACAATACACAGTAGGCATGTTTGTCTGGTGCAGCAGGATCACTCATAACTGCAGCATCAACTATTGGGGCAGTAAATAACTATTCTTGACACATAATAGCTCTACATATCTCCTGTAACTTTTAAGCCAGTAGTGAACTTCTAGATGTTACAAACATTCAGGAAAATTTATATACATACCACTTAATTTCTAAGTATTTACATATCCAACATCTAAACTCAATGTTTACACAAACACACGAAAATGTGTATTTCAACTTTTAAAACTTAAAAATAGTGGTGTTATTGATGTGACATAAAAGATTTGGGCGGTATAAATGTAAGCAGTAAACTTTAGGTGTTAATATGTAAATTCATAATAGGGTGGTATGTATGCAAATACCCCAACTATTTAATGTTCTTATTTACAATCAGTTATAAATAATCACTAATGCCGTCAAAAGCAGAGATAGACTGATGCTTTCATAATCACCCATACTCCTAAAATCACTGTTATTGTAATGCATTGTTCGCAATTAGCGCACACGCCCAANTCTAGGGAAAGAAATCTATTCCAAGTTGGAATGGATGCTGCAACTGGTTAAAGAAGCAGGTTATGTTGCTGATACGTCTGAATCGCTGCATGACACTGATGAAGAGGAGAAGGAATGTAGTCTCTGGAGTCATGGTGAGAAGCTTGCGCTGGCTTTTGGACTGATGGCTTTGCCGGAAGGGTGTACAATTACTGTGTTTAAGAATCTTAGAGTTTGTGGGGATTGTCATCTGGTGTACAAATTGGTCAGTAAGGTTGTTGATCGGGAAATTGTGCTGAGAGATCCTTACAGGTTCCATGTTTTTGGAGGTGGGATTTGTTCATGTTCAGATTACTGGTAGAAGAGAAGATTTAAGTGTGAGAGATTTCTGGTTTGATTTGCTGATTATGAGGGATGAAGCTTTGTGATTTATTTATTTATTCGCTCACACAGATCTGGATGAGCGTGTCACACAGATTCTTTTATGAGGAGACATGGATAAAAAACTTGAGAAAATCAGGTCATAAGATTTACAACGTTATGTTTAGGGTTTAGGGTTCGTTTTGTGCTAGTAAGGGCCCGTTTGAGGCAGATTATAACCGTTTGGTTCGCGCGTTTCGCCAGCTTATCCGAAATCGCGTTTGAATTTTTACACTAAACACTTATCCTGAAACGCACAAGCTGCCCTAAACACACCATAAATTTCAAAAACGCTATAAAAACTTGCTCTGCCGTTGGAGTTTAACGGATTTTATTTCTCCCGTTGACAACTTTCACTTCTACATATGAAGATCTAACGGCGCCCCATTTCTATTCTCTCATTTGCTTTATTTTTAGGAAGATTTTCATACATGCCACTTAACTCTATGTATTTACACATGTAACATCTGAACTTTAATATTTACATGTGTCCCCTTACCTATGCATGGAAATGTGTATTTCACTTTTCAAATGTCCAATTAGTGATATGAAAATTTGGCGTCATATAAATGTAAAAGTAGAATTTGGTATTAGATATGAAAAATACATAAGAATTGGGTGGTATTTATATAAATGTCATAGAATAGATAAATTTATGGAAATTCATGTGTTATTAAGATACCATGGAATTGGATTGTGTTGATCCTATGAGAAGTATGAAGAATGGGTTATAGAATTCTGTATAATATTCAACATTTAACCTAAATTTACTTATAATAATAAAAAATAAAAGCGAATCTTGTCACCCTCACTTAAAATTTAAATTCCACTGCTGAATTTGATGGCCAAAATACACTTAAATATTTACATATCTAGGATCTAAATTAGGTATGCTTATATAACACTAGAATCAATCAAATCATAATATATGCATGAAAAAATATACTTTACTTTCAAAATATGAATCTTGATTATATTTTTTATGTGTAGACAATTTTAGCTCTACATATCTCCTGTTAACTTTTAAGCCAGTAGTGAACTTCTAGATGTTACAAACATTCAGGAAATTTTATATACATACCACTTAATTTCTAAGTTTTTACATATCCAACATCTAAAGTCAATGTTTACACAAACACAAGAAAATGTGTATTTCAAACTTTTAAAAGTTAAAAATAGTGGTGTTATTGATGTGATACAAAAGATTTGGGCGGTATAAATGTAAAAAGTAAACTTTTGGTGTTAATATGTAAATTCATAATAGGGTGGTATGTATGCAAATACCCCAACTATTTAATGTTCTTATTTACAATCAGTAATAAATAATCACTAATGCCGTCAAAAGCAGAGATAGAATGGTGTTTTCATAATCACCCATACTCCTAAAATCACTGTTATTGTAATGCATTGTTCGCAATTAGCGCACACGCCCAAGAAAATATTCAAAATTATGCATACTAACTGGACGTAACAGATTGATTTGAATCGTCTGTACCTTTACCTCTCCATAATATAATTTGTTCATCTTTGAACAGTATGGGAACACAGGGCACCAAATCCTGCAGTAAATTGCATAAAAATAACAATTAAGATGTTGGGAGAGGAGATGATTACATTTGATTTTATAAGACATTTAAGTAAACTTCGCTGATTGAATATGCAAACTCAAACTGTCCATATATGCAAATTCGAAACACAAAGTATAATTTAGAAGTGTAAGCACCAAAACGCTACTGGAAGGAGTATGGTAATAATTACCCTTAGCTTTACACCAATCTTCTTGCAGTCACTGCTTCCTGCATGGCTACAGTCTAATCTCACCACCTCTAAAGTTTTGAAAGCCTCCCTAACTCTTTCCACAACAGTAATATACACGCCATTCCTAGCTTAGCACACAAAACATAAATAATTAGGCATGAAAAATAATATATACATATACATACATACATACACATATATATAGTTAAGAGAAGCTGCTTAACGCATAAAACAGCAGAGTTAAGCCTAAGCTAACTTACAGAGCTTCATCAAAGAGGGGGAATTTAGTCCTTTGTTCCTCATTGCTTTGGTTTCCTCAAAGTTCAGGCCGTCTGCAATATTTTTCACGAGCCTTGGATAAATTGGCGCCAGTGGCTTCCATAGCATTGGAGGAATAATTGGCCTATTTTCGGAATCATAGTTTCGACCACGATACAAAAGGAGCGTGTTAATATTTCGATAGATGATTTTTCCGCCTGTTTTATCCTGTCATGGTCATAAAAAGATTGCAGGATTACCTTGAGATATGACTTTTGGAAGCATTCCAATGCCACAAATTTATTTTTGGGGTATATACAAACATACCGCCCAATTCTTATGTATGTGTACATATCTAACATCTAAAATATTTCTTATTACATATAAAATACAAAAAATTTTACTTTTTAAGAAGTGAAATACACCTTTTCATGCATAGGTGAGGTGGCATATAGGTAAAAAGTGAAGTATAGGTGTTGGATATGTAAATATATAAGAATTGAGTGGTATGTATGTAAATATTCCTTTATTTTTTCAAAACTACCTCAAGGTGGAAGCAAACATTGTCCATGTCAAGTGTAGGAACTCCAAGACACTTTATTCTCACAGCATCGGCTCTTTTCCAGTGATTGTGGATGTCATCAATCATATTATGAGTTACACCACCTCTTCCTAAAAGAAGCAAAATATAGAAACAAAAACCATTCATCCTCGGTCAATTTCATGAAACAATTTTTACATCGATCTTTTTTAAGCATTGTGCGATTAATTTACTGAGCCTAAACTCTAGGTAAAGGAGGCATTTTGTATAGGTTTTAGCCTTATATATGATATATCCCATCGTTTTATTACATTTCAACATATCTTACATGCATACCATTACTACAACATCTGCCATGCAAATATACACACTCAAGCAAAAGTTCATATATAATAATCTATGTTTGCTAAGTTGACCGCGGTAGTTATAACAATGATATAATGAATTTGAGGACCCGTGGTAAAACTAAAATGAGCTTAAGAAACGATTTATATTAAAAGAATAGGAGTTGAAACTCAAACAAGAATTGGTTTGGTGTGGATTAAAGTTGCGAATGAGCGGTAAAATAGATTTTTAAGACTTCGTATAATAATCAATCAAAATTAGGGGCATTACATACATACTGCACAATTCTTATGTATTTACATATCCAACACCTAAACATCCATATTTACATGCATGCCACTCAAATCTTTAAGGTCACTTCAACAATACCATAATCACTACCTTTCCAAAAATGAAATACACCATTTCATGTATAGGTTTATAACACCAAGGTGTTATAAATGTAAATATCAAACTTTAGATGTTAGATAAGTAAATACATAAGAATTATGTGATATATAAATTGCCCTAGAAATTAATGAAAAATGATGATGGGCAACCACAAAATCTCCCTCCCTTCCACTATTTTGCCCAAAGAACTAATAAAGCTATGGGGGTTATCATCATCATCATCAACAACAACAACAACAACAACAAAACCATTATCTCACTAAGTGGAGTCGGCTACATGAATAATTTTCTCCACTGCGTCCTATTTAGTGTCATATTTTCATTTAATTCTAATAAATTAAGATCATTTTTTATACAATATGCCCCAGTCTTCCCGGGTCTACCTCTACCTCTCTTAATATAAGTCAAATATAAAGCATCTACTCTTCTAATCGGATCATCAGATGGTTGACGTCTAATGAAATCAATTGATGCTAAATTATTCTACACCAAATCAAATCCTAGCTTTTAACTCCGTACATTCCAAAATCAGAAATGTTAGCCCATTGATGAGCCAAATTCATCGCAGGCTTTGCTTAGGAATATATGAAGCCAAAAAATTCTTCGAGGAAAGATTTCAATATGATACTTAGATGAAATATAAGAAAACCTCATTATTAATCCTTGCAAAGCCCCAAATAAAATCTCATGTGGCTTTCCAAGTCTCACAAAGGGAAAAGCTCCATAGTCCAAAAGCAAGCTACGAGATCCCCATATTCGTGCATAAACCAAGTAATATGTGTTATGTGCCAAGCTTCTAAAATTAATTAAGAAGTCCACTAAGTTCCAAAATTATTAAAAAACAAAAATCTCTGGCTAACAAGAAAGTAAAAGATCTGAGCATTATGAACGCAAGTTTAGTGAATCCTGCATAAAATTTTCTAAACAAAGAGATAAAAAAGAGAACTTCAATGGAAAACAAATATATATATAATATAACAGAAAGCAAACCTAGATTAATCTGACGAGAACAATCATTGTGTCGGTACCGCTCAACGAGCTCCTCGACCTCCTCTTCGCTCAGCGGCTCCCCAAGCACAAACCTCCGTTGCTCTTCCATAGCTCCTTCCGGCAGAAACTCCCCGACTGCAGGAGCAGAGACACCGTTCCATTTCCGGTCAAGCCGGCCGGGACCAAACGGAGAAAAGCGCGGGGGCTCGCGGAACCCTATCGGTCGCACTGAAGCATCAGTCTCAGAATAGGAGAAGCGAAAATCAAATGGGAGGTCAGAGTGGAATGGAGCCGGGGTCTTTCCCTTGCCAGAAACTAGGGTTCTGGGTGGAAGGTCGGGTTTCGGGTGTTTGATTTTGGTTAATGGCAAAAAGGGAGGGTCGTCGGATTCGTCGCGCGGAGCTGCGATTTTCTTTTTGGAGCGGGAAAGGGAATGATGCGACGAGAGAAAGGAGAGGAAAGAACTGTGGTTTGGTGTTAGGGTTCGAACAGCTGGCCGGATCGATGAAAGTGGATTACGGCGCATCTGGAAGACGGTGGCGACGGAGGTTTACCGGCGGTTTAGGCTGACTCATGTTCAACTCAAGGCGGTGTTTGGTGGCCGATTTAAGAAAGGATTTAGCTTAGGATTGCATCTGGTGGTAGAAGGTCCAGAAAAACCGCTATTCAAAAATTTATGATGAATATCATTAAAAGAAAATTTGAAAAGTTCAACTAGAAGTCCGAAAAATCTAATTTTGTCAGAAAGAAAAAAATTATTCTGCCTCCTAAATACGGAAAAAATTTGCGTACGACGAGGGGTACGCAGAGATGCGTACATAATAGGGTACACATGTGTGATACGGGAGTTACATGGAGGTTACAATCGTGTTATAAATTTCTTGTAACTTTCGTGTAACTCAGCTATAACCCGCGCTTTATTTTATCCATTGAGATTACAAGGTTACAACGGGGTTACACGAGAGTTACACGGGAGGTACAACGGGTTATAACCCTTGTAATCCCCTTATAAATCCCGTGTACCCTATTATGTAAGCATATTTGCGTACCCCTTGATGTACGCAAATTTTTTCCCCTAAATACACCTAAATCTAACTCTCCCTTAAAAGTGAATTTTCTCGTGTTTTTTTTTCTCTCGTTTCATCTTCTTACTAACATATATCCAAATTTATTAAATTTGTATTGCGGGTGAATTTACTTGATTAATTCTTCCATGACTTCAAAAATATTTTCCTTCAAAATGGATTTGATAAATCCAGATTTATTATTATTTGACATAAATCTATGATGTAGTCAAACAACGCCCAAGATCGGGCACACTTCTTTGACTTTATTTAGGTAGGGTTGTTAATGATGTGAATCGGCTAGGATAGATTTAAGGGTTGTTTGGCGCAGCTTATTATCAAATTATGCGTTTTCAAATGTGTTTCTTCTTTCGGGCAGTTTATCGTGATACAAACGATTTCATTTCTATTAAATGTTGATCACGAGTCGAATCCCGCAGTTCGCATTTCGAGTAAAAATCTTACCTCTATGCTCTTGTCATCGCGCTTGCCCTCATCGTCGCCACTGCCCAATTTTGTTCCTCTATCGTCACACCATATAGCTACCTCCACTTCCTGAACTCTGCTGGAAGAGGTAACGATGGTTGCAGATGAAAGTTTGTTGACATCGATCTAGATGCTCTACTTCTCACTTACAAAGAGCATTGTTCCTATTGTTTATTTGCATTGTATTAGGTGTCGTTCAGCAGAGGATGAGCTTTGTGTTGAAGTTTAAGTTGGAGATCGATAGCGAGTCACAGGACACGGGAAATGAATCTGGAGATGTTTATTTTAATGGAGGTAATCATTGATTGAAGGACGCCAAACAAGTAGACATGGATATTTTCGTTTAATATTTGAAGTTTATGCCCGAAATAGGCATTCTAAATACGAGTATATTTGACTTGAATTTATTATTTGTTGTCTATGTCTAATTTGACATTCTAAAAACATCTATGTGTTAAGTATATGCTGTTGGATTTAAGTTTATTAGTTCATATATACTTTCAATATTGCATGTTGATGACATATTTGTTGAGAATTTAGTTGATTAATTTTTTGCTAGACTTACTAATTATTAAATATTAATTTAATATCCTTCAATTAGCCTAAAATAATGTCTCTATGAATTATTAATTTGTAATTTACAAAGCTAATTAAAGGAAATTTATCTAGTCAAATTAAATATAAAACATTAATTATATTAATGATTTGTTTGGGACAACTGTAGCTGTTTCAAAAAACATTTGTAAAATTGTAGAAGATTATACTGTTCAAATATTGTGGTGGCTATTACTTTTTTTTTAAGTCAAATCTCAACTTTTTGACAACCGCTATGCTTAATTACGACGGGGTTGTAAAATGCAGCTTCCCACCATAGCTTACTAAAAAGTAAGCAAAGCGCAGTTTTGCCAAATCCCACTAAATGTGATGCGGCACCGAACAAGTGCCCCCAAATGCAACTTAAGTTGGTAGCTTTAACTTAACTAAGTTATTTTCTAGCAAAATTTAATTGGCATTCATTAAATTTCAATTAAAATTATAAATATATTTTTCAATATTTTATGAAGAGTTTATAAATCTAATTAAATAGGAGTTTGTGACCTCATTGTATATCAAACTCTCATCTTCCTCTTTTGTTAGTAAACCCTTTGAGGAATAACAAGCAAGAAGTGTCACAACAGGTATTGCAAGTAAGTCATTTAAAGGCATTCCCATACCTTTCTAACTTTCTCTCTCATTTGCATATTTTTTTCGCTAAATCTATTCAAGAGATGTTTGGTTTCAAGAAGGATTTAATAAATTCTTAAATCATAAATCAGTTGAATCCATTCTTCCGTTGCATTTAGTAAACCCATACTTAAATTGAATCCAATGCAAAATTCTAGAACTTAAATCCGAAAACTCATAAATCCACGTAACTCATGCATTTATTCCAAACAGCGCCGAAATTTGACAAATTCTTTGATTTAGGGTCCGTTTGCGGCAGTTTATTTAGCGCGGTAACATTTTGAAAACACACGTAACCTGTTTGGGTAAACTGCATTTTGGCAACTTATGTGTTTTTAAAACGTAGAAAACAGCGTTTTCACACCGCACGGAGCTTATTGACAACGGTCTGACTTTTTCAATAAAATAAAAATTTGTAATA
This sequence comes from Phalaenopsis hybrid cultivar, assembly GCA_002079205.1. NCBI lineage: Eukaryota > Viridiplantae > Streptophyta > Magnoliopsida > Asparagales > Orchidaceae > Phalaenopsis > Phalaenopsis hybrid cultivar. The sequence continues at coordinate 281,928 of JXCR01044530.1, forward strand.
GTCATCACACATAGCTTATCAGCAGATTATTTTTTATCAGCTTATCAGCATATTATTCAATAAGCTACAACTGCCCCAAACAGGCCCTTAGTAAGTTTAACATTTATGTCAGAATAATGATAAAATGGGATTTAGGATTCCTTAGGATTTAAAATGACCATTTTGACTGTTGTAAAGATTTACATTTTGTAAACAGTGTTGGATATGGCTGCCAAATAGGCACTTATATTATTTTATGTCATTTATAAATAATATAAAGTTCTTATGTATTCACGCTCTAGGCAAAATCATACAATTTTTTCAAATAAAAACATAATAATGATTGCACTTTGCATTTAATTTCTCAGTTTATATGTTTTTTGATGGAGCAGCAGAAAGACATTTGTAGTGAATATGTATGAGCTGCTATTTTTTTATAAACTTGATGTGAAAATTAAAAAAATAATAATAATAGTAAACTAAACATTGGGTTAATTCTATGTGAAAAAATTAAGTCATAGGGTGAGCATTGATTTCAAATATTTTTGCCCTTTTTTTAACTATACACATAAATTGTTGAATCTAATACCATTACCATATACCTCAAGTGGTGCAATAGTGTCTTTGACTACCTCTAAACTTGAGGGTTTAGGGTTAAATGGGATAATATGGATGCATAAATTGTATCTCACGGAGATCAAAACATAATTTTGGAAAGAGTTTGGATCGTTTAAATAACTTACATTAATAGGAATAAGTTTGGCAATACGAAGTAATAGCATGTAAGTTATTGTGGTAGTGATAGTAACAAGAGACCTTCTTTTTAATAAGATTGATAAAATTTTTCTTCTTTTTCATTCTTAATTTATAGAATCTAATATTGATATAATGGATCTTTTACAAGTTCCTTTGGCTAAACATACTTCGGTTGATTTTTTAGTACAAATTATTCAAACATACTCATATTTTAATGACCAGAGTTTTTGGCATTCATAATTTCGATATCAATGAGTAAATAGTTGTTGCTACTTACAGTTGGAATCATGGATAGAGTTGATATGATTTAATTTAATTAGTTTTCATATGATGGGGCCTCAAAATTAATTTTGTATATTCATATTTACGTTTATGAGATTGATCAAGTTATAATTATAGGACATACCAAGTTAAATAAATCATTGACCTTGAACTAGTTTAAGCCACCCTTAACTCGATACTTGCCAAAATTTGAAGTCACCTAAGATCTTAAGAGTCATTGAAAGTTCTTACATTCCCTAGCTAAAACTTGTTAAGTCACAAAAAAAAAAAAAACTATTTTATCAAAACCAAGTTGCTACTCTAATCTCAAGGAATAGTTGTAATTGTATGTTTATAAAAAATATTTAACTTTGGAGCTTGTTAGGTTATTAAGAGTATTGAGTCAATAACTTTGGGGGTTCTAACAAGGAAAAAAATGGTTAAAGAATACTCACCCTCATTATGAGAATATGCCCGCAATTTTTTTCTAGTGGATAACTATCACCCAGTCTCATTCCCCATATAGTAGGTGTAAAAATTCTATCTACACACGCTTACACATACCATACAATAATGTTGACTTCAGCCTTTGCCTATGAATAGAAGGTCATCGACTCACTGATCAAGAGTTCAAAACACAATTTGGTACTACATATAAGAATCTGTCACATTGAAATTTCGCGAAATTGCTCCCAAATTTCAGCTTTCTTGAGAATTATTTGTAACTTAGGTATGACCACCATCTTTCTATTTAAGATGAAATCTTCCATAAATCTAAATATGAAAAAAGTATTACTAAATGCAATCATTTTTTTTCTTCTTTATTATATGTGATTGAGCTTAATTAGTCATAAGGTAAAACTGTGGCTCTATAGATAAAGATGACCATAACATTGTTAAAGTATGGTGAGTATGATACATGATTAAAATAAGACTTAGAATGTGGAGAGATAAAATCCTTATATGACGAGTAAACTAATGATCATACAATCCCAAATAAATACAACCCATAAGGACATTTTATAATGATAATCGAGAAAATCCTTGAGTGCATTACTGCTAATTTGTTGAGTTCTATTAAGAGTTAATCAGCATTCTCTCATAGGTGTCTTCACCGGTCCAAGAGTTTTCTCTACGACTTCATTCATCTGTGACACATATCTCTTTAATGTCAATTTGAAAAAAAAATAATCGTCTCTCTTACTACAATAATAAACATCAATATATAGTACAAATATTTTTTTTATAGCAAATTCATTGAAGTTATACATTCAAAGTAATTCAACGCGCCTACTTTAGATTCTTATACGAAGTGGTTGGCCCAATGCAATCATGTCACTCATTTTGATTTTTTTTTCTTAACTAGTTGTGATACATAGATGTTCAATCTTATTCCTACTTTATGGACTTTAAGGAGCAGTTCATTGTATCTTTCACTCTTATAAAAAAAAGCTATCAAAGAATTAAAAATCATTACTAAATATGATACATATGTCTAGTGCATTACTGTTCCACTTCTTTTTTGCTTTAAATACTATAAGTTAAATTACACTATATGAACACTATTGTCACATAGGCAACACTCACTCATGACTTTTATAATAATCTTGTTTGTTATGCTATCTTACTACATCAATAGAAGATGGTAATTGAGTTTTTGAAGTTTGCTAACAATCACATTAGTGTAAAAAGGTGAAACAATGCTACTTTGCTTTAAACTTCTAATTGATACTATCATAAACCTGCATAAAGCTCATGAAAACATCCACTACTTCACTAAACATAACACCAACAATAAAGATAAATTTGTCAAGATGTCACATCATCATCATTAATGAGTGTGCCAATATAATTTTTTTTTCTTTAAAGATGATAAAGAATCATTCCACTTACAACCCTAATGTGGACATTGGAAGCTCATGCTTTTGAGAGGAGTGAGAGAGACTTCATGTACCTTAGATTTGAAAATAAAGGTAAGGAGATCATACAAATATTATTATTTAATTATATTTCAAGTGAAACAAAGAAAAACCAAAGCATATAAAATGAGACAGAGATTTATAATTTTTTAGTTAAAAGACATTTATTTAAGTTTAGGACAACGAAGAATAAATAATCCTTATTTGAGAAGCTAAGTACAGATAGAGAGCTTTGGAGTAAGAGAAACACTACACACGTGGGATAGAGATAATAAAGAGAGTATAAGAATTACAATAAAGAGAGATTACATATAAGAAAAATTTTAAGTGGAAAGAAGGGAAAAAATGAGAAAACAAAGATGCTAGAGCCTTTAATGAATCATTATTCCAATTTAAAAAAAAATATACGCCTTCATTAATACTTTCACTTATATGTATATGTATTTGCTTTACCCTTTAAATGAGCCAATGAAAAGGGTATTTATAGAGGATTAAGTTCCTTAAGAGTTTGAAATAATAGTTTTGGCAAATTGAGGATACAAAAATAGTGGAGGCTAGAGTTATTTGAGATATTAATAATGTCATAGCTAGCTAACATATGACATACCACAAANCCTTTTCATGCATAGGTGAGGTGACATATAGGTAAAAAGTGAAGTATAGGTATTGGATATGCAAATATATAAGAATTGAGTGGTATGTACGTAAATCTTCCTTTATTTTTTCAAAACTACCTCAAGGTGGAAGCAAACATTGTCCATGTCAAGTGTAGGAACTCCAAGACACTTTATTCTCACAGCATCGGCTCTTTTCCAGTGATTGTGGATGTCATCTATCATATTATGAGTTACACCACCTCTTCCTAAAAGAAGCAAAATATAGAAACAGAAACCATTCATCCTCGGTCAATTTCATGAAACATCTTTTACATCGATCTTTTTTAAGCGTTGTGCGATTAATTTACTGAGCATAAACTCTAGGTAAAGGAGGCATTTTGTATAGGTTTTAGCCTTATATATGATATATCCCATCGTTTTATTACATTTCAACATATCTTACATGCATACCATTACTACAACATCTGCCATGCAAATATACACACTCAAGCAAAAGTTCATATATAATAATCTATGTTTGCTAAGTTGACCGCGGTAGTTATAAAAATGCTATAATGAATTTGAGGACCCGTGGTAAAACTAAAATGATAGCTTAAGAAACGATTTATATTAAAAGAATAGGAGATGAAACTCAAAGAAGAATTGGTTTGGTGTGGATTAAAGTTGCGAATGAGCGGTAAAATAGATTTTTAAGACTTCGTATAATAATCAATCAAAATTAGGGGCATTACATACATACTGCACAATTCTTATGTATTTACATATCCAACACCTAAACATCCATATTTACATGCATGCCACTCAAATCTTTAAGGGCACTTCAACAATACCATAATCACTACCTTTCCAAAAATGAAATACACCATTTCATGTATAGGTTTATGACACCAAGGTGTTATAAATGTAAATATCAAACTTTAGATGTTAGATAAGTAAATACATAAGAATTATGTGATATATAAATTGCCCTAGAAATTAATGAAAAATGATGATGGGCAACCACAAAATCTCCCTCCCTTCCACTATTTTGCCCAAAGAACTAATAAAGCTATGGGGGTTATCATCATCATCATCAACAACAACAACAACAACAACAAAACCATTATCTCACTAAGTGGAGTCGGCTACATGAATAATTTTCTCCACTGCGTCCTATTTAGTGTCATATTTTCATTTAATTCTAATAAATTAAGATCATTTTTTATACAATATGCCCCAGTCTTCCCGGGTCTACCTCTACCTCTCTTAATATAAGTCAAATATAAAGCATCTACTCTTCTAATCGGATCATCAGATGGTTGACGTCTAATGAAATCAATTGATGCTAAATTATTCTACACCAAATCAAATCCTAGCTTTTAACTCCGTACATTCCAAAATCAGAAATGTTAGCCCATTGATGAGCCAAATTCATCGCAGGCTTTGCTTAGGAATATATGAAGCCAAAAAATTCTTCGAGGAAAGATTTCAATATGATACTTAGATGACATATAAGAAAACCTCATTATTAATCCTTGCAAAGCCACAAATAAAATCTCATGTGGCTTTCCAAGTCTCACAAAGGGAAAAGCTCCATAGTCCAAAAGCAAGCTACGAGATCCCCATATTCGTGCATAAACCAAGTAATATGTGTTATGTGCCAAGCTTCTAAATTTAATTAAGAAGTCCACTAAGTTCCAAAATTATTAAAAAACAAAAATCTCTGGCTAACAAGAAAGTAAAAGATCTGAGCATTAGGAACGCAAGTTTAGTGAATCCTGCATAAAATTTTCTAAACAAAGAGATAAAAAAGAGAACTTCAATGGAAAACAAATATATATATAATATAAAAGAAAGCAAACCTAGATTAATCTGACGAGAACAATCATTGTGTCGGTACCGCTCAACGAGCTCCTCGACCTCCTCTTCCCTCAGCGGCTCCCCAAGCACAAACCTCCGTTGCTCTTCCATAGCTCCTTCCGGCAGAAACTCCCCGACTGCAGGAGCAGAGACACCGTTCCATTTCCGGTCAAGCCGGCCTGGACCAAATGGAGAAAATCTCGGGGGCTCGCGGAACCCTATCGGTCGCACTGAAGCATCAGTCTCAGAATAGGAGAAGCGAAAATCAAATGGGAGGTCAGAGTGGAATGGAGCCGGGGTCTTTCCCTTGCCAGAAACTAGGGTTCTGGGTGGAAGGTCGGGTTTCGGGTGTTTGATTTTGGTTAATGGCGAAAAGGGAGGGTCGTCGGATTCGTCGCGCGGAGCTGCGATTTTCTTTTTGGAGCGGGAAAGGGAATGATGCGGCGAGAGAAAGGAGAGGAAAGAATTGTGGTTTGGTGTTAGGGTTTGAACAGCTGGGCGGGTCGATGAAAGTGGATTACGGCGCATCTGGAAGACGGTGGCGACGGAGGTTTACCGGCGGTTTAGGCTGACTCATGTTCAACTCAAGGCGGTGTTTGGTGGCCGATTTAAGAAAGGATTTAGCTTACGATTGCATCTGGTGGTAGAAGGTCCTGAAGAACCGCTATTCAAAAATTTATGATGAATATCATTAAAAGAAAATTTGAATAGTTCAATTAGAAGTCCGAAAAATATAATTTTGTCAGACAGAAAAAAATTATTCTGCCTTCTAAATACGGAAAAAATTTGCGTACGTCGAGGGGTACGCAGAGATACGTACATAATAGGGTACACAAGTGTTATATGGGAGTTACATGGAAGTTACAAACATGTTATAAATTTCTTGTAACTTTCGTGTAACTCAGTTGTAACCCGCGCTTTATTTTATCCATTGAGATTACAAGGTTACAACGGGGTTCCACGGGAGGTACAACTGGTTATAAATCCCATGTAATCCCCTTATAAACCTCATGTACCCTATTATGTACACATATTTGCGTACCCCTTGATGTACGCAAATTTTTTCCCCTAAATACACCTAAATCTAACTCTCCCTTAAAAGTGAATTTTCTCGTGTTTTTTTTTCTCTCGTTTCATTTTCTTACTAACATATATCCAAATTTATTAAATTTGTATCGCGGGTGAATTTACTTGATTAATTCTTCCATGACTTCAAAAATATTTTCCTTCAAAATGGATTTGATAAATCCGGATTTATTATTATTTGACATAAATCTATAATGTAGTCAAACAACGCCCAAGATCACGCACACTTCTTTGACGATATTAAGGTAGGGTTGTTAATGATGTGAATCGGCTAGGATAGATTTAAGCGTTGTTTGGCGCAACTTATTATCAAATCATGCGTTTTCAAAATACTTTTCTTCTTTCGGGCAGTTTATCGTGATACGAACAATTTCATTTCTATTAAATGTTGATCACAGGAATCCCGCGGCTCGCATTTTGAGTAAAAATCTTCTCTCTATGCTCTTATCATTGCGCTTGCCCTCGTCGTCGCCAGTGCCCAATTTTGTTCCTCTATCGTCACACCATATAGCTACCTCCACTTCCTGAACTCTACTGGAAGAGGTAACGGTGGTTGCAGATGAAAGTTTGTTGACATCGATCTATATGCTCTACTTCTCACTTACAAAGAGCATTGTTCCTATTGCTTCTTTGCATTGTAATAGGTGTCGTTCAACAGAGGATGAGTTTTGTTTTGAAGTTTAAGTTGGAGATCGATAGCGAGTCACAGGACACATGAAATGGACCTGGAGATGTTTTTTTTAATGGAGGTAATCATTGATTGAAGGACGCCAAAGAGGAGACATGGATATTTTTGTTTAATATTTGAAGTTTATGCCCGAAATAGGCATTCTAAATACGAGTATATTTGACTTGAATTGATTATTTGTAGTCTATGTCTAAATTGACATTCTAAAAACATCTATGTGTTAAGTATATGTTGTTGGATTTAAGTTTATTAGTTCATATATACTTTTAATATTGCATGTTGATGATATATTTGTTGAGAATTTAGTTGATTAATTTTTTGCTAGACTTACTAATTATTAAATATTAATTTAATATCCTTCAATTAGCCTAAAATAATGTCTCTATGAATTATTAATTTGTAATTTACAAAGCTAATTAAAGGAAATTTATCTAGTCAAATTAAATATAAAACATTAATTATATTAATGATTTATTTGGGACAACTGTAGCTGTTTCAAAAAACATTTGTAAAATTGTAGAAGATTATATTGTTCAAATATTGTGGTAGCTATTAAATTTTTTTTTTTTAAGTCAAATCCCAACTTTTTGACAACCGTCATGCTCAGCTTCCCACCACAACTTACTGAAAAGTAAGCAAAGCGCAGTTTTGCCAAATCCCACTAAATGTGATGCGGCACCGAACAAATGCCCCCAAATGCAGCTTAAGTTGGTATCTTTAACTCAACTAAGTTATTCTCTAGCAAAATTTAATTGGCATTCATTAAATTTCAATTAAAATTATAAATATATTTTTCAATATTTTATGAAGAGTTTATAAATCTAATTAAATAGGAGTTTGTGACCTCATTGTATATCAAACTCGCAACTTCCTCTAATGCTAGTAAACCCTTTGAGGAATAACAAGCAAGAAGTGTCACAACAGGTATTGCAAATAAGTCATTTAAAGGCATTCCCATATCTTTCCAACTTTTTCTCTCATTTGCATATTTGGTTTCAAGAAGGATTTAATAAATTGTTAAATCATAAATCAATTGAATCCAACAACTTCTTAAATCATAAATCAGTTGAATCCATTCTTCCGTTGCATTTAGTAAACCCATATTTAAATTGAATCCAATGCAAAATTCTAGAACTTAAATCCGAAAACTCATAAATCCACGTAACTCATGCATTTATTCCAAAGAGTGTCGAAATTTGACAAACTCTTTGCTTTAGGGCCTGTTTGCTGCAGTTTATTTGATGCGGTGAAATTTTGAAAACACACATGAACTGTTTGGGTAAACTGCATTTTGACAATTTATGCGTTTTCAAAACGCAGAAAACAACGTTTTCACACCGCACCTATCTGGGAGCTCATTGGCAACGGTCTGACTTTTCCAAAAAAATAAAAATTTGTAATAGTCATCACACCTAACTTATCAGCAGATTATTTTTAATCAGATTATCAACATATTATTCAATAAACTACAGCTACACCAAACAGATCCTCGTAAGTTTAAGATTTATGTCAGAATAAAGATAAAATGGGATTTAAGATTCCTTAGGATTTAAAATGACCATTTTGACTGTTTGGAAAGATTTACATTTTGTAAACAGTGTTGGATATGGCTGCCAAATAGGACCTCATATTATTTTATGTCATTTATAAATAATATAAAATTCTATGTATTCATGCTCTAGGCAAAATCATACAATTTTTTACAATAAAAACATAATAATGATTGCACTTTGCATTTATTTTCTCAGTTTATATATTTTGTTAATGGATTAGACACGAGCCAGGTTGTAGTGAACATGTATGAGCCGCAATTTTTTTATAATTGGGTAGGTTACTTAGAGACTTGATGTGAAAATTAAAAAAAAAAAAAATACTAGTAAACTAGACATTGGGTCAATTCTATGTGAAAAAATTAACTCATAGGGTGAGGATTGATTTCAAATATTTTTGTCCTTTTTTTAACCATGCACATAAATTGTTGAATCTGATACCATATACCTCAAGTGGTGCAATAGTGTCTTTGACTAGCTCTCAACTTGAGAATTTAGGGTTTAGGGTTTAAGGTTAAATGGGATAATATGGATGCATAAATTGTATCTCACGAAGATCAAAACATAATTTTGGAAAGAGTTTGGATCGTTTAAATAACTTACATTAATAGGAATAAGTTTGGCAATACGAAGTAATAGCATGTAAGTTATTGTGGCGGTGATAGTAGCAAGAGACCTTCTTTTTAATGAGATTGATAAAATTTTTCTTCTATTTCATTCCTAATTTATAGAATCTAATATTGATATAAGGGCTCTTTTACAAGTTCCTTTGGCTAAACATACTTTGGTTGATTTTTTAGATCTCTTGTCTTTTTTTCATTTTCTTAAATTAAATTACAAATTATTCAAACATGCTCATATTTTAATGATTGGAGTTTTTGGCATTCATAATTTCGATATCAATGAGTAAATAGTTGTTGCTACTGACAGTTGGAATCATGGATAGAGTTGATATGATTTAACTTAATTAGTTTTCATATGATGGAGCCTCAAAATAAAATTTGTATATTCATATTTGCTTTTATGAGATTGATCAAGTTATAATTATAGGACATACCAAGTTAAATAAATCATTGACCTTGAACTAGTTTAAGTCACCCTTAACTCGATACTTGCCAAAATTTGAAGTCACCTAAGATCTTAGAGTCATTGAAAGCCGTTACATTCCCATAAGCTAAAACTTTTTATGTCACCAAAAATAAAAATAAAACTATTTTATCAAAACCAAGTTGTTAAACTACTCCCAAAGAATTGTTGTAATTGCTTGTTTATCAAAGATATTTAACTATAAAGCTTGGTTGGTCATTAAGAGTATTGAATCTTTAAATTTGGGAGTTATAGCAAGAAAAAAATATTTAAAAGATACTCGCCCTCAATATGAGAATATGCCCACAATTTTCTTCTAATAGATAACTATCACACAGTCTCATTCCCCATATAATTAGGTGCAAAAGTTCTCTCTCTCTACACACGCTTATACACACCGTACAATAATTTTGATTTTAGTCTTTGTCTATAAATAGAAGGTCAATAATCAAGAGTTCAAAACACAATTTGGTAAAGCATAGAAGATTCTATTACATTGAAATTTCACTAAATTTTCCTAAATTTTAGCTTTATTGAGAATTATTTTTAACTTAGATATGACACACCTTCTTTCTAATTAAGATGAAATCTTTTATAAATCTAAATATATAAAATATTATTGCTAAATGTAATCATTTTTTCTTTTATATTTCTTGAGATTGAGCTAAATTAGTCATAAGATAAAATTGTGGCTCTATAGATAAGGATGAATATAACATTTTTAAAGTATGGTGATATGATACATGATTAAAATAAGAATTAGAATTTGGAGAGCTAAAATCCTTATATGATTAGTAGCCTAATGATAATGCAATCCCAAATAAATATAACCCACAAGGACATTTTATAATGATGATTTAAGAAATCCTTAAGTGCATTACTACTAATTTATTGAATCCTATTAATAGTGCTAATCAACCTTCTCTCATAGGTGTCTCCGTCAGTCCTAGAGTTCCTACACTAACTTTATTCATCAGTGACTCATTCTCTTAAATGTCAAATAATTATAATAATAAAACTGCTCTTTCTTTTCGCATTATTAAGCATCAAATCTATACTACAAATATTATTTTATAGCAAAGTCATTGAAGTTATACATCAAAAGTAATTCAACATGCCTACTATAAATTATTATACGAAGCGATTGGCCCAATGCAATCATGTCACTCATTTTGATTTTTTTTTTAAACTAGTAGCCATGCATAGAGCTGCAATCTTATTCCTACTTCACGGACTTTAAGCGGCAGTTCATTGTATATTTCATCTTTATAAAAAAAAAGGATATCAAATAATTAAAAATCATTGTTAAATATGATACATGTGTATGTTGCATTACTCTTCCACTTCTTTCATGCTTTTAATACTATGAGTTAAATTAAATTATCTGAACACTATTGTCACATAAGCAACATTCACTCAGGACTTTTAGAATAATCCTATTTGTTATGCTATCATACTACATCAATAAAAGATGGTAATTGAGTTATTGAAGTTTGCTAACAATCACATTAGTGTAAGCGTGTGAAACCATGCCACTTTGCTTTAAAATTCCAATTGATAGTATCATAAACCCGCATAAAGCTCATGAAAACATATTCTAATTCATGAAATATAAGACCAATGATAAAGATAAATTTGTGTGCCAATGTAAGACTTTTCTTTTTGAAAGCTAATAAAAAAGCATTCCACTTACATCCTTTATGTTGACATTAGAAGCTCTTGCTTTTGAGAAGAGTGAGAGTGAGAGAGAGAGAGTAAATGTACCTTAGATTTGAAAATATAGGTAAGAAGATTATACAAATATTATTATTAGATTATATTTCAAGGGGAATAAAGAAAAACCAAATCATATAAATCAAGACAGAAATTTATAAAACTTTAGTAGAAAGACATTTATTTATTTTTAAGGCAATGAATAAGAAATAATCATCATTTGAGAAGCTAAGTACATATATAGAAATTTGGAGTAGGAGAAACACTACACATGAGGGATAAAGATAAGAAAGAGAGTATAAGAATTAACATAAAATGAGATTACATATAAGAATAAATTCAAGTGAGAAAAAGAGAGAAAACAAAGATCATAGAATCTTCAATGAATCTTTATTCCGATGTTAAAAAACCTATGCCTTCGTTAATACTTTCACTTATATGTATATGTATTTGCTTAATCTAAAAAATGAGCCAATGAAAAGGGTATTTATAGAGGCTTAAATTCCTTAAATGCTTAAAATAATAGCTATGGCGAATTGAGGACACAAACACAATGGAGGCTAGATTTATTTGAGATATTAATAATTTCATAACAAGCTAACATATGGCATAACACTAAAACATATATATATATATATATATAAGCGTTGACAATGTTGACACCTTAGTTGTATGATAAAGCCTTATAAATTATAACTTTAATACATGTGCTTTTAACAAAATCCAATTAATGACAGAGTGTTGTGATTTTCTTAAATTCTATCTAATTCTAATGATATGTTTATCAATGATGCTCTCTAAATAAGCTTGAATGAGGTACTTAAATAGTGTTAAAAAATTCAAAAAACTTATAAGAGAAAGCTAATTGTTTTGAGCTTTGGGAGACACTCTCAAGGAATTCATAACTATGATATAATTTATAGAAGAATTATAGAAAGAAACTGCCAAGAAGATTTCTTGAGAGTGTGAGCGAGTTAACAACATTTAAATTTATCATACTAAAAAAATTTCCTGCAAGACAGTGATTATAGTAGTGGTTTACAATGATCCAAAGGATCTCACATTCCCCCAAATTTGTAGCCCTATAAATGAAAATCATTGGATTTTGAAATATTCATTATTTCCATTTAAACTTAAATCTATTGCTTGAAGTGTTTATGCTTTTTATGTACGAGAAAGATGAAGATTGAAGCTCTTTTTTTCTAGGCAGGTGAAGCAACAAAAATGGCGTGAAGAAAATGATGAAGATTATGTGGATTTAATAGTTACAACAAGAGGATATCTATTTGCCTCTTAAATGGATGGCTTTTGGTTGTAAAGAGGTTTATGAAGTAAAAAAACAAAAATGGATCTAGTAAATCTTGATGTCAAAATTGATACTTGAATTCATTCAAGCCATCTATAACTTATAAGTTATTAATAACTTGTTATGTACCAAATGTGAAGTGGCGTAAATTCTTGAGTTGATGAAGGCCTATAGCTGCTTGTGGTCAAGATACACCAAGTTGCCCATAATGCTCTTTCAGATATTGCACAATTGAACTCATTGTAGAAAAATCTCAAAGCTGTTTAACTACAAAAGTTATTCTCCTTCAAAACTAAGTTGCATGATAATTATAGTTTTTTTAAAAGAATCATAATGGTTAATTGTATAAGATTTATCACACAAAGTTCTGACCTCATGTATAACTCTCGATCACGTTCGTCCATTATAAAACTAGCTTATATAACTGATATAAATATATCTTGTTGAATTGATATATATACGTCTCTAATTATAATTTTGTGGGCTTTTGAAGTATTTGTGGGATGTACGATGGCGCTATAAACCCGATTAAAATCAAACAATGAGTTTGGTAAAATATCATAACCAAATTAAATCAATTTTATGAAAATCAAATCAAGACAATCAATTTATTTGATATTATTGAAATTTTTGGATTGAAATTTTCGGACGAATCTGTTCAGCTTAACTATGACTTGTTCTAAAATTTTAGTCATTATATTATAAAACCACTTATTATTTCTTATTTATCAAATAATAGTTTTAATGAAATATCAATTTGAATTAGGAAAAAAAATAAATTAAATCAAAGCAAAACAATCAATTAATTTGATTTTATTGAAATTTTTGGATGAACCCTTTTGGCTTAAACCCACTCAACATTAAATCTTTTGAGTATTTTTGTTCAGTATATATAAAACCCATTACTATAATAACTAGTTCACCCATTCTTCTTGTTCTCTCATTTGAGTGCTACTTAACTTACTCTCAACATTGGTGATTCCCTCTTTGTTTGGAGATATGATGACTGAGTGACTAAAAACTATTTGACAACTTAAGTGGATTTAGTTTATCAACAATCTAGATTTAATGAATACTAAAACAGTTAAATCACAAATTGTTTGACTGTGAATCTAATAAATCCATTTAGTTCATGTTAAACTGTTTGACAACTCTTATTATGATTTTAACATCTATTACAATTGTTAGAGTAAATAAACACGATTAAACTGTGATTATTTCGTTACTATGCTAAAATTTAATTAATTTTTGTTCTATTAAATTAAAATTGTAACCAATCATTTGATGTTTAATAATTATTCATCGATTAGCTATTTGGTTAATCACTTGTTCATAAATTTGATTAATTAGATTTTAAAAACAAAATTTAGGTAATTTCTCATTAAGTTAAATTATTGAAAATATTAGTGCAATTTAATTTTAGCATTTAAATCTATTAGTTGGAATATANTATAAAATGTTGACAATGTTTACACCTAAGTTGTATGACAAACTTGATAAACTATAACTTTAAGATATGTGTTTTTAATGAAGGAGTGTTGTGATTTACTTAAATTCTATCTAATTCTAATGACATGTTTTATCAATAATGATCTTTAAATAAGCTTGAACGAGGCACTTAAATAATCTTCAAAAATGCAAAAACTTCTAAGAGAAATCTAATTATTTTGAGCCTTGGGAGACACTCTCAAGGAATTCGTAACTATGATATTTTTTTTATATAAGAATTATTGGGAGAGACTGCCAAAAGGATTTATTGAGAGTGTGATTGTGCTAACAACATTTAAATATATCATACTAGCAAAATTGCATGCAAGATAGTGATTATATTAGTGGTTTAAAATGATCCAGAGGATCACACATTGCACAAAGTTGTAGCCCTATAAATGAAAAGCATTGGATTTTGAAATATTCATTATTTCTATTTAAACTTAAATATATTGTTGTTTATGTTCTTTTTTCTACGAGAAATATGAAGATTGAAGCTCTTTATTTCAAGGTAGGTGAAGCAACAAATGTGGTGTGAAGAAAATGATGAAGATTATGTGGATTTAATAGTTACAAGAAGAAGATATTTATGTGCCTCTTAAATGGATGGCTTTTGGTTATAAAGAAGTTCATGAAGTAAAAAAAAAATAATGGATCTACTAAATCTTGATGTTAAAATCGATACTTGAATTGACTCAAGTCATTTATAACTTGTTACATGCCAAATTTGAAGTGGCGTAAATACTTGAGTTGATGAAGGTCTATAGCTGCTTGGGGTCAAGATACACCAAGTTGCCCATAATGCTCTAACTTCATATATCATGCTATTAAACTCGTCGTAGAGGAATCTCAAAGTTGTTTAATCATAAAGGTTATTCTCCTTCAAAACTAAGTTGCTCATCTAAGAAGTTGCACGATAATTATGGTTCTTTTCAAAAGAATCATAAAGGTTAATTGTACATGATTTATCACCCAAAGTTCTAAACTCATGTATAACTATCGATTCTGCTTGTCCATTATGAAACTAGCTTATAAAATTGATATATATAAATCTTGTTATTTTCTTTTGCAACTTATCCTTCATTGTTAGATTGATATATATACACATCTGATAATTATTTTGTGGGCTTTTGCAAGTATTTGGGGGGTGAACAGGTCAAATAAATGATTTTGATAAAATATCATAACCAAATTAAGTAAAATAAAAAAAAAAAATCAAATCATGACAATCAATGTATTTGCTATTATTGAAATTTTTTGGATTGAAATTTTTGGACGAATCTATTCATCTTAAACCCAACTATGAACTTATTCTAAAATTTTAGTCATTATATTATAAAACCACTTATTATTTCTTATTTATCAAATAATAATTTTAATGAGATATCAATTTTAATTAGGAAAAAAATTAAATTAAATCAAAGCAAAACAATCAATTAATTTGATTTTATTGAAATTTTTGGATGAACCCTTTTGGCTTAAACCCACTCAACATTAAATCTTTTGAGTATTTTTGTTCAGTATATGTAAAACCCATTACTATAATAACTAGTTCACCTATTCTTCTTGTTCTCTCATTTGAGTGCTACTTAACTTACTCTCAACATTAGAGATTCCCTCTTTGTTTGGAGATATGTTGCCTGAGTGACTAAAAACTATTTGACAACTTAGTGGATTTAGTTTATCAGGAATCTGGATTTAATGAATCCTAAAACAGTTAAATCACAAATTGTTTGATAGTGAATCTAATAAATCCCTTTAATTCATTTTAAGCTGTTTAACAACTCTTACTATGATTTTAAAATCTATTACAATTGTCAGAATAAATAAACGTGATTAAGCTGTGATTATTTCATTATTATGCTAAAATTTAATTAATTTTCATTCTATTAAATTAAAATTGTAACCAATCATTTGATGTTTAATAATTATTCATCAATTAGCTATTTAGTTAATCACTTGTTCATAAATTTTATTAATTAGATTTAAAAAACAAAATTTAGGTAATTACTCATTAAGTTAAATTATTGAAAGTATTAGTGCAATTTAATTTTAGCATTTAAATCTATTAGTTGGAATATAAATTTAATAGTACATATTAAAGATATAATTATTAAATCTAATTAATGCAATTTAAATTTTATTCCTAATTATACTAATTAATAACAAATTATTCTTTAAAGTAATAAACCATTAAAAATAATTTTATGACACTAATTATTTATTAAGCAATAGTTTAATATTTATTAATTGATAATTAAATAATTATTTATTTTGTTAACAAATAATTAACTATACATGTATTAAACAAATTAAATCTTAGTAGTATTTAAATGGATGTCAACTAATTTCTATGTATTTATATATTTAACATCAAAACTCTAATTTTTACATTTATATCAAACAAAACATTCATATCACAAAAAAAAAAAAAATTGCTATTTTAAATTATAAAAAATTAAATACACTTTTCATACATATATAAATGGCTTGTATGAAAGAATTAGAGTTTTGGTCTTATACATAAATACATAAAATTGAGAAGGTATATAAGTAAATCTTCATAAATTTTAATATGTAATTTAATTTTTAATAATTAATTATAAAGCAATTGTTTCTGTGTTAATTATAAGTTTAATAGTATATTTAATTAATTAGTAATTTCCAATTAATTGAAATAATAAAAATTAATTTAAATACCCAAACCTTACCCTTCCACTCTTCNTTTAACAAATAATTAATTATACATGTATTAAACAAATTAAATCTTAGTATTATTTAAATGGATGCCAACTAATTTCTATGTATTTATATATTTAACATCAAAACTCTAATTTTTACATTTATATCAAACAAAACATTCATATCACAAAAAAAAAAAATTATTGCTATTTTAAATTATAAAAAATTAAATACATTTTTCATACATATCTAAATGGCTTGTATGAAAGAATTAGAGTTTTGGTTTTATACATAAATACATAAATTTGAGAAGGTATGTAAGTAAATCTTCATAAAATTTAATATGTAATTTAATTTTTAATAATTAATTATAAAGCAACTGTTNCGATTCAACAAAAAAAATATACAGTAAATTTCTTTAATGATTAATTTTGCTCACAAATTTGCTTGAAAGTAAAAAGCTTTTGAAAAGTGTTGTAGTAATTGTAACTTCAGCAAGGCATTCTCCTAAGATCAAAGTAAGCTTACATACTATGTCATTCTCCTTGAGTTCTAGTTGACTTTGTTGAATTATAATCTGTAATGTTTAACTGCATTTGTGTAATTTCTTTTTTGTTGATTTCAATTCTCAGTTTTCTGTTATGGAGAAATAATTTGCTTTAGTTTCCTAATGTTGTAGGTTCTCAGTGCTCTTATTTTAATCAGCATCAAGCTTTGATTAAATCACAGTGTGACCATGGCAACCTTTGCAAAGCCAGAGAATGCTTTGAAGCGGGCTGAGGGTGAGTTATTTATTACCATTCTATTATTTAATGACGATTTTTTGCATTAGAAAATATGGTTGAATCATGTGGTGTTATTTCAATAGCTACAGATAATTTCGCCTTTCACAAAAAGTTCTTTTGACTACTCATTCTCTCTCACGAGATTTATAGTTCTCATGTTTATGCTCCCTTCGATATTTGATGTAACCTTTTATTTTCAGTTTTATTCTTTCTTAGATTTGCCATGGTGAACCCTCATGAGGAATATCATGTATCTATATTAACTTATATATTAAACAACTAATTTTCTATGTTNGCCCCTTCGATATTTGATGTAACCTTTTATTTTCAGTTTTATTCTTTCTTAGATTTGTCATGGTGAACCCTCATGAGGAATATCATGTATCTATATTAACTTATATATTAAACAACTAATTTTCTATGTTTTGTGTAATTACAGAGTTAATTAATGTGGGTCAAAAGCAAGCAGCCTTACAGGCCCTCCATGATCTCATCACTTCAAAGCGCTACAGGGCTTGGCAAAAGACTCTTGAAAAGATTATGTTTAAATATGTTGAATTATGTGTTGATATGAGAAAAGGAAGATATGCGAAAGA
>JXCR01044534.1:11139-27060 GCA_002079205.1 Phalaenopsis hybrid cultivar
TACATAAACTAGCACAAGAAAATTTTACATGGACTTTATAGGACTATTAAAACATTGCATATAATGTTATCACATAAAGTTTTGCATGAAAAATTTAGAATTACCACTATGTTTTTGCATGAAAGATTATCACATAGAGTTTTTTATCGAATGCAAGGCTATCATATGAGGTTTTGGATGAAACTCTATTGTATGGAGGTTTGAATGACACATAAAACTATCACATGGATTTGCATAGAATATACACCACCACATAAAGTTTCAACACGCACATAAACAAACACATGATATTTTATGTAGAACATGCCTTAAATTGCATGAAGGTTCCCTTTCGATTTTTTTTTTCATTTTTTAGGGCTTTCATGTAAGCTAGAAAAATTGAGAGGAGAGGAGATTTTGGTGAGGTTTTTGGGTAGTAGTAAAGCGAAGAGGAATGTGTGTGAATTAGGTAGGGTTTTGGGTAGTGGCGAAGTGAGGAGGTTGAGCAAATTAAGTAGGATTTTGAGTAATGGTGAAGGCAAGAGTGAGTGTGGAATTAGTGTATGGCTGTTGGTGAAGTGAGGAAGAAGATGAGTGAGGTTTAGGGCCTCAGGTAGGAAAAGGTGAGAGAGAGAGAGAGAGAGAGAGAGGATGGATTACGAGGTTTTGGGTAAGAGTAAGGGAAGAAATAAGTTTTNAGGTTTAGGGCCTCAGGTAGGAAAAGGTGAGAGAGAGAGAGAGAGAGAGAGAGAGAGAGAGAGAGAGAGAGAGGATGGATTACGAGGTTTTGGGTAAGAGTAAGGGAAGAAATAAGTTTTGGGTAGCTAAGGGTGAGTGAAGTGACGAGGGTTTCAGGTACGCCAAGGATGAGGGAAAGAAGTGGGTTTTAGGTAGGCTCTAGGTGAGGGAAGGAAGTGGGTTTCAGGTAGGTTGAGGGTGAGGGAAGTGATGAGGATTTCAGGGAGGGTAAACTTAACGGAAGTGATGAGGGTTTTCGGTAGGCCAAGGGTGAAAGAAGGAAGTGTGTTTCGGGTAAACTTGGTTTTTAGGTGCGGGGTAGTGAGAGGGAGAAAGGGGAGAACTATNCAGGCTCTAGGTGAGGGAAGGAAGTGGGTTTCAGGTAGGCTGAGGGTGAGGGAAGTGATGAGGATTTCAGGGAGGGTAAAGTTAAGGGAAGTGATGAGGGTTTTCGGTAGGCCAAGGGTGAGAGAAGGAAGTGTGTTTCGGGTAAACTTGGTTTTTAGGTGCGGGGTAGTGAGAGGGAGAAAGGGGAGAACTATGTAGGTTTTCAACCAATGGAAAAGAAAAAAAGAGAATGAGAAAAGCCAACATAAGATGGCGGTTTTAATTGTCACATATCTTGAATACTTGTGACAGTTAAAACCGCCACCATGGACATTTAAAAAGAAGATTTTTACATACATCGCCTGCAAAAAAAATTACACCCAATTCAATAGTCAAATATTATCAAAACACTAAAATATGGCTAGAAGGTCGTGACTAACCATCTTAAAATTCTTTGGTCATTCAATATTTTTAATATCGAGCAAAGTTTCATCATTTATCAGTAAATAATATTCAATTCACAATACAAATATGTTTTCATTGACAATTCATGGAATATGAAATTATAATAAAAAAATATAAAAATCATGCAACAAATTTAAAAAATTCTTGAGACTATATGTCATAAATCATCCATAGAAAAAAGAAACTAAATGTGTCTCGCGATAAAACTAGCTGGAAGGGCAACAACACAATCTTAATGTAGAAAGACCTCCAAAAAACTAACTGCAAGGGTAACAACAAAATCTTGAGGTATAAGACACCCGAAGCTCGCATCATGCTTTTCTTCAGCTTCGATCCAAATCAAAAACCATTGAGGAATTTAACCCTGGTCTTTCTTCCCCATCCCCTATCCCGCTTTGCCACTTTAACTTCTCCAAAACTAAGGGTCCGTTTGGGGCAGCTTGTGCGTTTCAGGATAAGCTGCTTATCCTGAAGCGCGGCTCGCGGGCCGGCCGCAGGGGTCGACCCGCGGCCGGCGTTTAGTATAAAAATCCAAATGCTGTTTTGGATAAGCTGACAAAACGCGCGAACCAAACAGTACGGAGGCGTTTTGAAAACGCCGTCNTAGGGGTTCCTCTTTTCACAGTACAACTTAACACAATAAAAAGAAAAAAAAGTGAAAAGGTATAACAAAACCAAATGTACATGTACTCCAATAAAAAGTATACCAAGGAAAAAAGTTTATCAAAAACAAAACATGTACACAAAAAATAGAAACTCTTTAAGGCATTGAGGAATCAACAAATTGTAAGTGAGGTCCAACGGAAGAGTGTCTTCAAAATCTGCAAACAAATGCAATTTACATCCCAAAAAGATGAATAGTAAGGCACCAAGAAAACGTTAAAGAGTTCAGCAGAGAAAGCTAGTGAGAAAGTGTCTTCCAAGCCTGCATTTATAATAATTATGTATCCCAATAGAGAAAGGCTGTAGATAACAGGTCTGACATAAACAGAATATAGCTGAAGAAGGATCATAAACCATAGTTCCTGGTGTAAAATTGAGTAAGCACATTCCAAATTATTATCAGCTAACCAAAAGAAGGCAAGATAATGGAAACCGTGCAAGATCGTAAGCATGGCCATCAAGGTAAAAAATCCCTACAGGTCATGTAAAGAGGCGTAACTTCCCCCAATCGACAATCAGCTCAAGCTTAATGTAATACTCCCCAAAAGTGTGCTCCATCTTAATAGATTGAGCCAAAACATAAATATGCAGAAACCATAAATTTAGATGTGGGTTTACCCACAAGCACATAACCAACATGTTAGCTATATTACCAATTTTGGTTATATCAGTGTAGAGAAAATTCTTCCAAATCAACCCAAGCTCAAAAGTTTTAAAAGCAAGCAGGTTAGAGAAGACCCGCAGATTACAAAATCCATCTTCCAGAAAATTCATCATCATATAAAGCATTAGCAACCTCCACAAAATTATCAAAATTTCAAGTCCCCGTATGTTATAAACCGCACCAACTATCATAGTCCCAGCCATAGCCAAAATTTGGAGCCATGGGCCTCCAAATTTAATCATAATATTCAATATGATGGAGCCATTGGCCTCCAAAATTACCCTTAAACCTTGCCACCAAAAGATGGAGCCTTGGGTCTCCAAAATTTCCCTCAAGCCATGCCACCAATAAATACTGTACAGGTAAAAGATTATCTCTAACCAAAATAAATAAACTCTCTAAAAATCAATAAACTCTCTAAAACTCTCTAAAACCAGATAACCATGCCGCCAATACGGGTAAAATAACCAAACCGAGCCATATCCCATGTTAAAATGAAGGGCCAAAATGAAGCATTCTCTCATGTTAAAATGAAGCATTCTCTCATGTTAAAATGAAGCATATAAACCATGTATTGTAACAAAAAGTAGAAGCCTCAATCCAAAGGCTACTAAAAGAAAAACTAAGCACTTATATAGGGTGCATTCAAAACATGACCTTGAATTAGATTGTAAAGAGGATGAGGAGGAGTATGCCCGATAATAATACAATGATGCCCATGTTTACCTAACCAATCAACACGCCTATTACCATCATGATTAATGAAATTATACTGAATAGCAATGTTAGAGTTGGAAACCATTTTATAAATACAATTAAGCAAAATCATAATATTCCAAAGAAGCTTAAGCCTATCCATTAAATTGTGAAATAAAACTTGAGAATGTCTTAAGAGTGATATTAGGAAAGCCATGGGAGATAGCAATATGTAAAGCACCCAGAATGGCCCTAGTTCAGTCTTTAGAGGAGAAGAGGCAAAGCAAAGCAAAGAAAATCAGGCACTTACCATTAGCATCCCGAAACAATCCACCAATTAATTAAAATTGGCCTCCGACCATTTCCATTATGAGAAGCATTATAGGCATAAACCACAGCTTTAGAGGCTTTAAAGAAGTTAGCAACAATAAGAGCAAATAGGTTATGAGGTATATGAGGAGACTCCACATACTTATGACTATTTTTTCCCACCCAAAGAAACCAAAGAAAAATCATAGGGAAAGAGTAAAGCTTCTTGTGATAATGTTCAGAATTTTTCCAACTTTCAAGAATGCTCTTAAGATGAAAATTGGTAGGCCATCTTATACCAAAGTAGCATCTAATATGCTTCCAAAATTTCTTCGCAAAATCACATTCATAAAATAAGTGATTGGGGAATTCAACTGCCTTCTTACAAATGTAGCAAACAGAAGCCAACTTTAAGCCTTTCATTTTCAGAATATCATCAAGTGGGAGGAAGTTATGGAACAATGTCCAAATAAAGAAAGAGATATAAGGGGAGATGAATTGGTGGCAAGTATATTTAATACAAAACCACTGAGGGTAATTGTATAGAAAAATATTTTTCAAGTCTAATATAAATTTATGAAGTAAGGAAATATGGAATGTTTTTAACTTTGAGAAGAGGATGGTGGAGTTCAAAATCATTAAAGGCTATCCAGATATAGTAATCCTCACATGACATGAAAAGAAAAAGAAATGATTGAAAATGATCCTAAAAGAAAAATAAAAGAAAGATAAAAAAGAAAAGAAAAGGAGAAACAAAAATATATGTGAAGAGAAGCTTGAGGAGGTGCCTAATCAAAAAGTGGCTTCAATTAAATCATCTTAATGAAAGCTACTTAATTACAATTCTAAGCTTATTTAAAACGTATTAGCATCATTACTAGTAAAGTTTTTATGAAATTCTTTTTCTTTTAATTCTTCTAAGTAATTTTAATATCACAAACTATAGTTAATCTTAAATTAAACAGGAAATTAGAATTCTTAGAACTTTCTACTAAATATTTTTACATTGTACTTTTAACCTATGTTATTAAAAAAATTTCTAAGGTTTCACTATTGAATTTTTAAAACAAAAACTATAGAAATCATAAAGTAAAACTCACTTCCATAAGTGATACTTTTTATAGATAGTAAGAAAGGTTACTCAAGGAAAAGTAATGTTTATGTTTGGGGGAATTGATCCACCTTAAAATTACTTTTTTTTATACACATTTTATGCTCAATTTTTTAGGATGTTATGCTATAATGAAATGTACATTTTAAGTTTTTAGTTACAGGTGAAAGAAAAACAGTTTAAGAGTAAAAAAGAGAAAAAAATACACCGAAAAAGAGCAAAATGGGCTAAACAAAAGAAAATTACCAAACCAGCCTAACTGGGGCCTAGGCACGAGATGTAGAACTTGGCTGGCGCCTAGGTGCGATAGTTGGCCGCCTAGGCACCACAGTTATTTTCTTCAAGATTCAGTGAATGAGGCCAAATTTTTAATAGATACCTGAAGCAACTCTTGTTCATTTTCGAAGCTTCGTAAATAAGGATTAATTTCAAAAGGCTAGGGGGGTTGGATATATAGAAACACATAGTGTGTAAGTGTGTTAAGAGTGTCGGTAGTTTTGTATGTGAGTCTTTATGATTTCTGAAGTTTGTGAGTCCTATAAGTGTTCGTTGGAGTCAGAGAACTTCAAAGGGGTGCTTAGAGAAACATTCTAGATAAGTATTTGTTTCTTTATCTTTAAATCATGTACTTTGGATTTGAGTTTTATAAATATGTTTTATTCTGTTATCCCCATGTGTTTTGAGTAGATTTCTCCCTTTTTTCTTGTAATATGAAGTAATCAAGTAAGTGATTTTGATTTTGTTTAGAACTTCTTTTATTTCTAAAAAATTGTGGTGATATTTTTAACAGTTCTTTACTATATAAATTGCCCACTTGTTTTGTTAAAATTTGTTGAAGAAACTTATAGACCCGAGAGGGGCTAAGTTTTCTTGACTTGTAAGTACCACATTTCACTTTGGAAAGAGCAGTGGCGATTGTCCGAGGGGGAGTGCAAATAAATAGGGAGATAAGATTTTATGGCATAAAATTGATGTTTCTAAAGTAACAAGCTAAATTCTTTTATCAATTTGGTCTAGAGATTAAAACCATGGCCCACTTATAGGTCCTATAGAGAGGGCACAACGGGTAATTTAGGATTGAGAGACAGGAACCTACCCATCACTAGTAAACATGCTGAAACCAACTTTAGATTATTCAATATTCTTTATATATCAACCGAAGTAAAAAATAGACATGCTTCTATTTTTCACAATCTACATTTACACTTTTAAACATTTAAAATTCTAAACTAATTATGAATTATTTGCAAGGAGAAATTCTCTTTTTATATATATTCTAAAATCATTGCATTTACTTTTAATTGCAATTATATAAATTAGTAAACTTAATTTCATAACTATTACTTTAGTTATTTCTTGTAGTCTTTTATAAAATTCTCTTAAAGTTAAAATTCTTGAAATTCATTTTGTTTTCGTTTATCATTCCCTATGGGATCAATACTGTGATTTTATAGAAAATCGTATATTACTTGAAATGATACATATACTTACCAGTACTCCTAGTGAGAAAACTATTTTTTTACAATTTATCATTTTACACTTGTTCTCACTAGCCACTAAATATAATTTGGGTCAAGTTTTTGGCATATTAAGGAACATAAATATCTGCGTAATTGTGGGTTGGGTCACAATGCACATATAACTTTTCAAAGGTTCATGATGAACATTTTATGCAAATTAATTGAGAAAGGAATTGAATTTTTTATGGAAAAATTTTCAGTGTTGGTACTTTATTTCAGTCATCTTTAAATCAATTAAAAAAAGTACTAAAATGCTGTTAGGAAAAATTTTAAGTTCTCAGTTAGGAGAAATGCTAATTTATGGTTGCAGGAAGAATTGTACATGGTTGTAAAATTTCAGAAAATGGTGTGGAAGTAGATCGGACAAAAATTCAAGCCATTGCTAAATTACCTCCTCCTACTATAGTGAGAGGAGTTAGGAGTTTCTTAAGACATGTTGGTTTCTACTGGTAATACATTAGAGATTTCTCAAAAATCACTAAGCCTTTGTGCCAACTGCTAGAAAAAATTGCTTTATTTCATTTTATTCAGAAGTGCCTAAATGCCTTTGAATTATTAAAAAAAATTAATCACCACTCCAATTATTGCTTCAAATTATTGAGGGAAACCATTTGGTTTAAGTGTGACGCGAGTGATTATGTTATTGGGGTTTTTTAGGATAAAAATATGATAAAATTCTCAAAGTAATATATTATGCTAGTAAAACTTTTAATGAAGCTTGTTGGCATCAATTTTTTATGTCGCAAGTGTTGGATGTCCGCTTAAGCAATATGTAACCTTGCTTGATGCATGTGTTGATTCTCGTAGTGTGAGACATACATTTTGGACCTTTTGGTTCATGTTGATGGGCACGTAGAAAGGGTCATTCTGCTAGGTTTTGGCTTTCACCTAGGTGAAGGCCGGTAGAAATTTCACGCTTTGTATTGCTTCGGTCAGGCCAATAGGTTTTACTCACCATGCCACATGTGAAATTGGCTCAAATTGGCTCGTTCACAATTGAGCTTGTTTAGATGACCTCAGATGGCAAAATAGATTACAAGATCAAGTCCAGAACCTCAGTTTTACTAAGGGAGGATGTTGGGCGGAATACAAATGCATGAATTATCATTTCACCCAATCTTCAAAAAAAGTACTTTGAATGACAAAATAGACCACACCAGTGCCTCTGAAATGTTGATTTTACTTAGGGGACGTTCATTTCACCATGTCGATGCGTTCGACAAAAAATGTGTGGGGAGCTTTAAATAATAATAATAATAATAATAATAATAATAATAATAATATTATTATTATTATTATTATTATTACTATTATTATTATTATTATTATTATTATTATTATTATTATTCAAAAGAGATTATTCTTTCAAAACATACGCCTGCTCTCTCCTCTCTTCCCTATCTTATTTTATTCCTTATCCTATGCAGCTTCCTCTCAAGCGGCACTCCCAATCTTCATGAAAAAGCACTCTAAGCTCCCTCTCTCTTTTTTAGGATCCTTTTCGGAGCTCCCCACTTCACCGGTGAATCCCAATGCGGTGGCTTCGACTGTCCCTTCTGCAAGTGTCGGTTGAGCTCGCCACCTCCACCACCATTTTTTTTCCTTTAGTTCTTCACTATTCTTCTTGGCGAGCCTGCCACCTACTTCCCATCTCACCAGTAGCATCCCACTAGACTCATCTATCTCCAACAACATGCTATCTCCGGCCCGTGCTCCTCTAAGTGTGGCCTTCCTCCTTTTGGTCAGCCACATTTCGGCCTCCCATCCATGCTGACGACATACAACCGGCCTTCTTCTTTATCAGCGCTGAGCTTGCAAAAAACCAACACCACTTCTATGCGCACCACTAGATTGCACACTCTCCTCCTTGCATTTTTTTTGGTAGTGTGCTAAAGGCATGCCAGATCCACTACTTAGTCGTCCTGCATCCCTAGTGCTTGTAAGCTTCACCGTAGCACCTCAACGTCACCGGAAAACAAGCGTCATCACTGTTTGAGAATATGCAAGGGCCTTCCTCCTCGCAGGAAAGGCATCCACCAATGCTTCTTCCCGCCGACATCCTCGTGGACTCCCTTCTTTCATTGGTTTCGAGAAAACCTTCTTAAAAGTATATGTTTTTGTTGCATTTTCATGTGCTCTTATCATTTATTTCATATATTTTTCATGCATCTTACTGTCACTAGCTCTTGCTCGTTTATGTGTCTTATTGTGAGGTATATTGGTGCATGGACAAAATGTTGGCAACTTTGATCAAGAAAAGAGAACGCATCTACAACCGTCACGGGGGTGAGATTTTCCAACTCCTAGCTAGCCCTAGGTTTAGTGGTGTCTATGTGAGTGGATTCAATTTCCCACAAAGGGTGCATGCACCTGCGTGATGCTAGTGCAATGAATTTCTTGCATGGTTAATCGTTGGTCTTCTTATAGCAAGCCTTTGGGTAAGGAATTTTCATACATGGTCAAATAGCCTTTTGTAGAGCCGAGTGTCTCCCATTTTTTGTGAGCCTTAGCACAAGTCCCAATAGGTTGGAGTCCCTCACTCCCCTTACTTTGGGTTCACCAGCTTTACTTGGAGAAGCTGGGAAGTCAGACTTTGCCAAGAAAGAGAAGCTTTGTAGCCGACTCGCTTTGCAAAGTCTAGAAGAATTCGAGAAATGGGAAAAGATTTGTTGCTAGCCCATTTTGCGATACCGTACAGACTTTCCCCTCGGAGATCTAGGAAGAAACTCCCCACATTTTCTCACCAGAGCAAAAGGTAGCGATGCCACACATCTAAGGGTCTAAGCCATAGAGTTTCTATGTGAGGTTGCTTGCACAAGCCTAGTTGGCTATTCACATGTTAGTTTGCTTCATATTACATTTTTTCTTGGTGCACACTGCATTGCACTTTACTCTGACCTGCGGCCTTCGCATGGTGAGCATCTTACTTTGATTTGACCAACCTCCCCCACCTGGCGAGCACTTCACTTCACTCTGACTAGCCCGCCGAGCACCTCACTTCGACCAGTCGCCTCAGCCTGGCTAGAATCTCACTTCACTCTAACCGGACACCCCGGCTAGCGAGCATTTCATTTTAGTTTAATCAGCCACCCTGACCCAATCGACCAGTCACTTTGGTTTGACTGACCCCTAGCCCAATCACCCGTGAAATTTTGTTGGAATGTCCACCTTGGCCCGATCAACCGATCACTTGCATGTTGGTTTACTTTTGCATTATATTATATGCTTTCCTACTTGCATGTTGCATCTTGTCTGTGTTAGCTTGAATGATTATTGAAATTTTCTAATTTTGCACTTCTTTGGGCCGGTGCCGCCACGATATGCACATGCCTTTTGGTTACTGCTACCTCTGCACACCTTATTCGGATCGCTACCACCATGGCACTATTATCCCTTATGTTCAATGCCACCTTGAAACTCTTTCTTTGGGCCACTGCCGCCATGGCACACCCATCCCTTTTAATTACTACCACCTTAGAACTCCCATCTCTTTTTGTCATTGCGGACTCGACACACCTCTGTGGTCCTTTACCACCATGACATGCCCATTTCATTCGATCATTGTCACCTCAAAACTCCTTCTTCAGGTCATAGCCACCATGGAACACCAATCCTTTTTGCCAATGCTACCTCAACAAAAGTTCTTTCGGCTGCTTCCATCACGATACGACTATCCCTTTTAGTCACTGCTGCCTTGACACACCTTTCTCGGGTCACTGTTGCTATGACACACCCATTTGTACAGGCAGCTACCTCCACGACACACCCATCTCTGGGTCACTACTACTATTGTACACCCATTTTTTTGGGCCACTACCTCCATGACTCTCCCAACTCTAGGTCATTACTGCTATAACACACCCATTTGTTCGGGCCGCTGCCACCACTATATGTCTATATTTTTCTAAGTCAGTGCCCCACGATACACTCACCTCTTCTATCACATGACTGTCTGCACTTGAATTTACATGTTTTTATGGGTACCAAGTCAGGCTTGTTAGGAGAGTGATCCTATGTCGGTCACGATGCCTTAATGAGCATTGCTTGCTAGGTTGATTCTGGTGAGCAATGTGAGTTAAGTCATCAAAATTAACATGAGTATGGTTGTGTTAAGGATACAATGGATCTAACTTGTTTCACACCTTGTAATGATGTCCTTTAGATCCTTCTGATTTTAGGATGGGGTCGGCATGGTGATCCCCTCAAAGACATACTATACCTAGACTTACCCCGTGCACTTAGGCACTAGGTTATGCACATTTTCTTTAGATATTGTGCTAGGCTAGGGCCTAGGTTGCTAGATAGTATTTTTTATGCCTGACTATTGATCTTTACTGTATTAGTTGCCCTAGCAAGATATCTTTTTTTTTTTCATTGTGCTTGTGGTGTAACTGCATGCTGCATATGTATGATAGTGTATAAGGGCACTTTTATGCAGGGAGTCACGCCTCTATGTGCATACACAAGTACTGCTATGGGGTAGGATTTGATGATTTCTGGCCCTTTTGTATGTAGGTGCTACTTAGCTCCCCCTTTCTACTATAGGGGGAGAATGTGATGGTTCTGGGGCATTTGGCACAAAAACCACATAGAGGGGACCAGGAACTGATGCTCATGCCCCGAATCTTATTTCTGTACTTTATATTGATTTATAGAATTCGGACCGGGCATGTATATGTTGATTCAGGCTACTTGTTTTCTTTTTTGGGATATGTTGTCAACCTAGCGGCAATGACCCACCGGCACCGACCTTTTATTATTTTATTTGGCTTGTTCTACTTTTCGTTACATGCATGTATGCCTGCACATCCACATATTTTCCCTTTTTTTTCTGTGATTTGGGATTTCATGATGCAATATAGGCTAATAAATACTTAAATTCCTAATTTCTCTACAAAAAAATCACAAGTGAAATATTTAAGATAATTAAAATTTAGGATTTAAAAGTTACACCTTTACTTTCCTGCATATACTAATAGAGCCTCCACAATACTTAAGAATTGCTTTAGATAACTACAATCATATTTCCATGTACAAGAGAGAAGTCCCCGTGCTTCTCATGAATGCCCAACATACCTTTATATAGGTGGTTTTTTAGAGTGCCTAGGGTGTTAGAAGGCTCCCCGACCTAGATGGAGTGTAAGCCCTTTTTTCTGGAGTGTTTCTAGCTTTGTGGCTAAACCTCCCTTTCTCTTTCTTTCCTAAGGCATCCTCACCACTTCTTTAGGTATAATACCCATCTCTTTGAGCTCTAGCTTCTATTCATAG
This sequence comes from Phalaenopsis hybrid cultivar, assembly GCA_002079205.1. Lineage (NCBI taxonomy): Eukaryota > Viridiplantae > Streptophyta > Magnoliopsida > Asparagales > Orchidaceae > Phalaenopsis > Phalaenopsis hybrid cultivar. Next base: position 22,880 of record JXCR01044534.1, read on the forward strand.
GATAGAGTTTCATTCATTTGACCTTAGGGCTACCGAGTCTCCCATGGACGATGCCATTGACAGATTGCTGATAGAGGATCTTAGGACATCATGATCAAGTAGAGTTAGGGTCCTAGTGGTTGTGTATGATGGGTTTGTGGTACCCAGACCTAATTACCTTTACCTTCTAGGATTACTCTAACTTCCTTTTGTTGAGTCCCTTTGAGCCCTGCCACTCCTTGACTTTGTTGATATCATTTTGACAACCCGATGCCAATGAGATGTTGCCCATTTGAGACACTCCAATTTTTCCTCTAACCTTATGACTTAAATGTGATTTGATTTCTTGGGATACCCCTGTCAACATGATTTAGGTTATTTTGTGGGCTCTGTATGCCGATGAGTCGCTAGTCATTTGGGATGTGAGAAACTCACTCTCCAGCCGATGGTTCAGTGTGACCATTGATGCATCCAGACTTTTTCCACGTGGAATAAACTTCCTTTGAGTACCTATTGCCCTTGGTTCACTATAATATATGCAAAACTCCTTTTATCGAGAGTATTCTTAGGTACTCTTGTTGACCTCAATTTTGAGGTCTTCCTTTCTCTTTATTTAGATACTCTAGGATCTAGCCTTAGGATTCTTCTATTTTGACTCTCCTAGAGGACTAGACCGGGACCTCCAGTGTTTAGAAATTTAAGCCATTTCTCCACTTCTTAAAGTTTTATATGGATAGTTTCTAATTCTTGAGGTCCAGTTGAGTCAATTAAAGCCAACATATTGAAGCTCTTATCGAGCTCCCATAAGAATTTAAAAGACATTGATGGACCCCATGATGTGTGTGATGCTTAACTTTCTGCCACAAGCAGTTTATTTGACTTTAGTTGTTGCTTATGTGATATACTCATTAAATGGCTCCGATTGGACCAAAATAACTTCTTTTACCCCAACATGCACAAATTAAAGTTAATTTGGTATGATATTTGAAGAATTTTTTAGGTGACCTCGAATGATGAAACGGACTATGCTGGTGTGTCCAGGATGTCAATTTTTGTTGGGAAAGACATATATATTGATAGGGTTTCGAATCGAGATAAGTCATGCATGAATTGATAAAATTTTGAATAAAATAATTTTTTTTATTATTATTCAGTAAATTTAATTAAGGGAGAGGGGAGAAATAATCTCACTCTTTTTTTTCTTCTCTTTTCCCCACCAAACCAAGCCCTAGCATATTTCCCCTTCGCCTCCTCTCTACCGAAACCCTTGCTCCTGTCGTCCGAATCTCAAAGCTTCTTTCTGGTTCCTCTGGTCACCTCCTTTCTCTTTGATTACAACCAACAATCATCTCCAATTATAATTTCTGGTCACATTCTTGTAACAAATTTTCATGCCCAAACGAGTCTAGTAACCCTCATATTCTTGAATTTGGGTATTTCCTTACCTTTTAGGTGTTTCTCGTCACCTCCTTGATTCTCACTGACTATGAGTCCCTCTACCCTCTTGTCGGATATAAATACCCCTTTGGGGGGATTATTTAGTGGCTGATATTTTGTTTGGAAAAATCTGAGGGAATAGATTTGGTGGAACTTACTTCCTGTTGAAGATTCTGCCTCCTTGTTTTCTTACTTCTCTCATTCTTGAGTTAGCAAGCATTTGAGGTTAGATTCTGTTAATTTCATTTACTTTTAGGGTTTAATTTTGAAGTATTCATGAAGTTAGAAATATATTCTTGATTCTTGAGGAATTACATTCACTTAAACTTTGGGATTCAATTTGACATGGATTGGGATTATGAACCTATTCTTGGATAAGTTGATAAGTTTAAATTTTATTTCCTGATTATTTTGAGAATTATTCCTTGGACATGAGATACTTAGAGTGGTTAAACTCTTATTCTGTTCAATTCTACAAAGGTTTGGTTATACAAATAGTGTTTTAATTAACTGGGTAAGAATATCTTTAACTTCCTTTGCCTGCTAAAATATTTGAGCATTGTCAAATGCTATTGATGATTTTTTTCTACTTTGTCATGAAAGTAAATTACATGCTCCTAGGGTATAATTTGCTAAAATTGTTACCCTTTTTCCTCTGAGTTTTCTCGATTCATATTGATTGGAGGGATCCCTCACTTTCTCTTATACATGAAGGATGGATAATTATACCTGCATGCCAGTTTAACCCTTATCATTGGACAATTAATTGTTTTATACTTGCATAAGATTACAAATAATATACCTACATGTCTTATAGTGGTAATTTGGGAGATTTATGTTCACATCTTGCATCTCTCATTTGATTTGGAAAGTTGATTTAGCCTTGGGTATATCTGATTTGACCATATTAAGAATTAGATTGAATCTGATTATATATATATATATATATATATATATATATATATATATNGCGCGCCACGCAAAGGTAAGTTGATCAGACATCTGCTTGTCAGTTGCAAGTCCCCTCTGGTATAGAGTTCGATTCCCCCCGAGTGTATGGTGTGGTACTCGAATTATAGAAGCATGAGAAATAGCCGAGGCTCGTATTAGAGCCTCTGGACATTCCTCTGCAAAGATAATTTAATCGCATGTTCACGCGGCTTGTCCAAAATGAATCAACTCAAGACGACTTACTTTAGTGAACGACCCTGCAAATTGCCAGTCATATCAGACCATTAAACTAATTGGTGAAGAACGGCTGTGCACAAACAAACTTTGTATTTAAGGATCACACCTACTACTCTTCAATTGTCAACTTTTACAACTACGGCTATTTGGCATTATGTTAACTCACAACCTGCTGGGAAATTAAGTCAACAATTTGCGTCTGTACTTTCTCGTGTAAAATAAATGATCGAAAAGAAAAATGTTATTTCATCACTAGTGCTGTCAAAACGGCTCGTTGTTCGCGAACAACTCGTGTTCGGCTCATTCGCTTAGTTAATGAGCCGAACATGAACAATATGAACAATATTTGTTCGTGTTTGGTTCATTTTGGCTCGAAATACTACTAATCAATTATATATATATATATATATATCTCTCCTTCTCTCTGTGATGAGTAGTATTTTTAAAAAAAATAATTGACTACAAGGCTACAAATATTTATAATCAATTAAAAATATTAATTAAGAAAATAGACTAAAAATTATTAAATTAAGTTCAAATGATGTTTTAAATCATGTCCCAACCTTTAACATTTTATGACTACGTGATTAGGGTTGTCAAAACGACTTTGTTCGTGCACGGCTCGTGTGTTTGATTATTAAACTTAAGTTTGTTTAATTCCTGAAAGTTCTAATATTATTCTTTAAATGCTATTGTGTGTTTGATTTATGCCCATATAAATTCGAAGCACGTCACCTTTATAAGGTNAACGGCTCGTGTGTTTGATTATTAAACTTAAGTTTGTTTAATTCCTGAAAGTTCTAAAATTATTCTTTAAATGCTATTGTGTGTTTGATTTATGCCCATATAAATTCGAAGCACGTCACCTTTATAAGGTTTGATTTCGCTTGTTGAACCGTATTGCTTTTGTTCTAAGTTTATTAAAAATAAAGGTTATCATATAATTAATTGATAAAGTAGGTGTTCTCAGGTCTAACATTTACCTCAAAGTTCAATGTCAATCCAAAAAATTTTTACATAATATACCAACAATGAATCAATTAATGAATCTAATAAAGTCTATGAATTTCTTAAATATGCATCCTTCAGTTCAATCATACAAATGACCCCTGATCAATGACATCAATAAATATTTTTCAAATCTTTTTTATACAATAAGATGATGAAAAACTAAAACTATGACAATAGTTTGATGTAAATCTATATCAATAGATTCCAATAGAAAAAAATAATAGTTTAATTTTATAAATGAGTATCATAAATTAATAATATTACCCTAATTTATAAATATGAACAACAATTAACTATTTTTCTCTCAAAATTTTATTATGAGTGTGTATATGTATCAATCACATGTTACCGTTACAATATGTTCATTTCAATAACATGCACTTTAAATTTTCTTTAAGATAAAAAATATCATTTTATACCAATGAACAACTTTTATGGCCCAATATAGATGCTAACAATCCTAATGGGTCTGGTTAAATCATTTTTCTGAAACCCAACTTTCTTAGTCCAACTGCCAATCTAATTCTAAAGCTCTCAAAGCATATACGCAAAAAAAAAAAAAAAAA